>SKCR01038964.1:0-92468 GCA_019454045.1 Zanthoxylum bungeanum | reverse complement strand
TGCCCCAATTCCCATTCGAGACAGAACTATTCTGGTGATTGACAGACTCATTTCTTGTATTATACTTCCTCCCTACCAGTAAATGCAGGAGAGGAGACATCAAAACATGCATTCATATGATTCAGCAGTCAGTTCAGTTGGGGGGAATGCAACTGAAGATCCTAATGCCCACCATCAGCAACTTCTTGGAAGTTTGCGGCACTTTCAATTACAACCGAGAAGCTGAAGAAGCAATGGAGACTGCGTGTTTTCCCATATTCCTTGAAGGACAGAGCTTAAAGCTTGGCTACATCATTACCAGCAGGTTCTATCACAACATGGAACACTTTAGCCACCAATTTCTTGCAAAGTACTTTCCACCAGCCAGAAACCAGAAAGGAGGAATGACATCACATCTTTTGTGCAACAAGACTTAGAAAACTCTCTACGAAGCTTGGGAAGGTACAAAGATTTACTCCGGAAATTGTCCACACCATGAGATTCCAAAATGGCTTCAAGTCCAAACATTCTATAATGGATTTCTGGAATAATGAGAACCACAATAGATGCTGCTGCTGAGGAGCTTTAATGGAAAAAGGAGAAGATCAAGCCTGGGAACTAATCGAAGAAATGGCCAACAACAATTCCTTGTGCAAACTGAAAGACACCATGATCCAAGAATTGCAGGAATTTATGAAGTGGAGCTAATTACAGCAGGTCAACACCAAACTAGATCAGATATGCAAATTTATGGAGACTCTTACCACTGGATCACAAGTTCACAATGGGGGAATACCAGATCAAATCCACTTGAAGAAACTGTGAATTTTATCACCATTTCAACAGACAGGGGAACAATCCATTTCCAACACCATACAACCCAGTGGTGGAGGAATTGTTGGAGTTTCTAGAGGTCCCAAGATCAAAACTCAAGCATGAATCATAAGCGAATACAACGATTTAAGTGCGGAATACTTACATCGAGCGGTGCGGTGGAGATGCGATTTGGCAACAAAAACGAACTCACTGCCCACTGCCACTGCTCACGGCAGTTCACTGTCATGTGCGCCCACTGCTGCAGATTTGGCTTCTGTTTTGTGCCATTTTGATCAAGAAAACGAGCTCCAAGCTTCATCAAAACGTTCCTTGCTCATGGGTATACTTCCCTTATCACCTTGGCATGATCCCGGAGTGTGCTAGCACTCTTGTTTTGCCACAAAACACACTTGCTTCCCTCCATTCCTTTTGTTCTGTTCGGCAGTTCACTGCCTTTTCAAAACCAGAAAATGTCGTGAGAGAGAGAGAAGAAGAAGAGAAGAGAGAGAGGAGGAAAAATGAAGTGAAAAAGGTATACGGTTTTTGTGTTTCTTATGCATCAAATGCATTTGAATTTCATTTGAAATTCATTTCAAACACATTTGGGTTATAATTCCCAACCACACACATCACCTTTTTTAAAATTCATTAAATACTCACCTTTTTACATTGAGAATAGGGACAATGTATCATCCCTCAAAGGTGACTAGATACATCCATCATCTATTTGCGTCAAGTAATGAGATATCGCGATGTGATTTGCGGATTCCACCCGTTTCAAAATACGAATGTGTCCGCAAACACTTTCGGGCCCAAATTCGCTAATTCCGAATTAACTAATTTCCGTCGCGACGAGAATTAAATAATTACGCCTAGCGCGGAATTATTATTCACGTCGCTAACGAATTAATTCTAAATTAATTCGCTCGCCCGAAATAAAATCTAATTTTATTCCGCGTCGAAATCTAATTTCGTTTAATATATCAAATATATTAATTCCTCGATTAATTCCAAATCAATGTTTCTCTCTCTTCAATTGATATTTTATCCTAGATAAAATGTCTCCGAAATTAATCCCAGATTAATTCTCTCTCTCATCATATTAATCCCAGATTAATATAAGTGCGAGTCATACGTCATCGGTGAATCTGTGGGAAGCGACCCATGAGATCCCCGGATATGTTGGCAGTAAATACGGTCGTCGGTGTATCCGAATCACGTACGTACCAAGTACTACGTTCTACCGATTTACGAGACAAGGTCGACTCCTAGCAAAGCACCAAGTCTTCCCAATTCTCCGGATATATTCTCATAAGAATATTAAGATCTGTATCAAGCGTAGTATACCGTAGTATTGTGTATATTGGCCCAGTATCGGATAATCACGTGCTAGGGCTGGGGCTGGATAAGTGTCTGCCCCGTCCGAAACACATGTCGGATGTTTGGTAACATAGTCTCTATAATCGGATATACATGACCTGGTCACAATATCCCGATTGGTTGCGCAACACTCAAGAGCACTAGTACCATATCCTGCGTGACATCTACTCCAATATGACTGAAGTGACACTTCCGTCTCGACATCACACCCAATACACTACGACTCCCTGATAAACCCAGAAGCGGTGTACCCAGAACCGGTTAAAGCCCTGTACCACCAAGACCAGAGTTTACCGATTATCGCAAGTATTAGCGATGCAAGTCTCAGGTTAAGACTATACACACCTACCTCGATTCGGCCTCCCATAGACACATAGTCATAATACCAATGGGATTCCGAGGGGTCTATCCAGAGCGAAGCTGTTTCCCGTACCATCGGTGAAACACGACCTCCTATTGCACTTGCATAAGTATCCAATACTTATATATATGAGAACTATGCCGTTGTGCCCTCACAACGCGCACAAGTGCAATACTAGCCTATTCCGCATTATCGATGTCCAGTCTCGATAATACTTCGGCTAGGGATATTTAATGATTAATCCTTCGGGGATTGATACTGTCTCATATCATCTCAATCCAGGAACTAATCATATGGACCTCTCTTCATTTATACATCTATGGTGATCTAATCACATGAATGATGGAGTGCAATTTCCTTGTCACATAGTTAATTTGTACAGCAACACCGTGATCTGTACAAATAGTGACGCTATGGGTCATATTATCCAACAATCTCCCACTTGGCACATAGCCAGTCACTCGAGTGTCTAACACTCGAACTATGTACAATTCGCTCAAATTGCTGAGGAAAGGTTTTCGTCAGCGGATTTGCTTAATTATCGTCTGACGCGATTTACACGATCATCACATCGCCACGATGTATGATCCGAACGAATCAGATGATATAGAAGTATATATCTGGATCGTCGATGAGACCTTTAATTCTTTAGCCTGTGCTGACGCCTAGCTCAGCTGCTAACAGAACTATATCTAATCTAATTAGATTTATTATCGATCCAAATGGCTTCTATTGCTGCCTCAGCTGCAGCAATAATCCGCATTTGTTGTTTATTCGGCAACAGTTATCTTGCTAGGAAGATTTCCAGCTCACTGTCCCAGTGTTCAAATTTTATAGTACCGCAGTATTTACCGGTTTGGAAACTTGCAGCAGTGATCCCAGTCACTTCAAGTTCTCTATCTCCATAGTTTAAGACAACATCTTTAGTTCTCTCAGATACTAACAGATGTTCTTAATTTTCAATCCAGTGACTATCACTTGGATTGACTCGATTGTGACTCCATATGCTCAAAGCATATGAGACACCAATACAAGTACATTTTAAATGTACAATTTCCCAGAGAGTGTTAACAAACTCCAAATCTATCCCAGTAGATCTTTATTCCTTGAATAAAGGTTGTTACTCCTAGAATTCTACGGAGAATTTCTATGAAAGCCAAGCTTTCACCAATTGCTTTATGGGAATTTCACTGTTAGTGCAATCTCCCACTAACCTCCTTATATACACAAGAATTATTTCGTTTTTTGAATTAAATCATAAATCATTATGATTATTTCAAAACGACAGTTCCAAGAACCTTATGCTTGCATTGATCCAAACGTGGATCGAATAACCCGCAAACCTTGTTTGTCGGTTATATAAAATCGTCAGGATGTTGAAAACATCCTCCAAAAGGTTTCCTTTTCAGGAAAGCGATTTTGATCTGTAACTGACACATTTCATAAATGAAATACGCAGTTATCAACAAGCATCTTCAAAATGGATTTACCATGGCAACAGGTAAAAGGTTGAACCGTTATTAACACAATGTTGATAACGATACCTTTCCGTCAAAAGCCCAGCTTTTGTACGTTGGTATGTTGCCTTCCATGTATGTCTTCCTTGAAGACGTTTAATGTACCATAGGCACAATGCCTTGTGGTACAACAACTAGTATCCAAAATAGTTGTTAAACATGGAATCCATTTTCGATTCATGGCACTTTGCCATAATAGGGAGTCGATACCGTGTATCACTACCTCATACGTAATCAGTTGGTGTACCTTAAAAGATTAAAATCTTTATGAGGTGAGATCAGAAACCCATACCCCAGGTTGTTTTCTGACTCTCTCTGATCTACGCGGTTTCTTGTGTATTTGAAGATTAATGGTATAGATTCATCATAGATGAACTATTTGTGTTCCATTACGGACTTCGTGCCTTGAATAGTATTACTCCGATTTTCATCGAGTATCACTATCCTCCCACTGACCACTGCATATCGGTATTCCTCTCAGGAAAACCGCATGGTGAGCAACAATCACATTGTTCTCATGTGGGATTTATAAGTACTATACTTATGGTTTCCCTTAGGATAACCTATATTGGCACTAATCCAATTTGGGTTCTTAGTTTGGTATCATCCAAACTTTATGCCTGGCATACCCAAATTGTTAGGAATGAGAAACCCAGTTTCTTTCCGTTCATATCCTATACGATATCTGTCAAACAGATTTACATGGAACCTTATTCTAAATAAGTTTTGCACTGTTAATACATATCCTTTTGAAGGAAACAGTAGCTCAGAGCGACTCGCAAAAAACCTAATCATGTCCAACAAAAACTTGTTTTGGTTCGGACACACCGTCTAACTGACATGTCTCGTTTAATTGTGTCCTAGACAACAATGCCTTAAATAAGTCTCTATTGATCAAATCAATTGAGCTATTTATTTGTCAATTTATATGATTGAGATTTTATTATATTCAAAATATAAATTATGTTTTTTACATCTAATGTATTTATCTCAGTATCATCTTTATATAATAAAACACTTTAGTGTTTTAGAATATAAAGGTTCACCCGCAGTGGGTTAAACACTGATAAAGAGATAATGTCTCTAGTCAAACTAGTTACATTAAACAGTTCCTAATTTAAGTACACACCCCATGTTAGTTCCTAAACTTAGGTATCTACGGTCGAAACAGCGACTTTCGTCCCGTTTCCGATTCGCAGAGGAATCTCAGCTTGAAGTCAGTATCCTGCTCAAAGCAGATTCTGAATATCAATACATATATTTTATGTACCACACTAAGTATTTAAAATCTGATTTCAATACTAGCTGTGAACATAACTAAGACAAATATATTTAAAGTTAGAGCCACGCCCTTTCTTTAATTCCTTCGTGTCTTCCATATCCAAATGGTAGTCACTTTGGGATATGTCAATTATCCTTTTCAATATTTTAGGAACCTTAGGCCAAGCCTTGGGTTTTTAGAATATTGAAAGGAATGTGCACCTCGTGCTACATGCCCAATTGCAAACTTTGACTTTGCATGAATAGTCAATTAATTCTCCAAGAATTATAAATTGCAATTTTAATACTTCTTAAATCCAAAATTGATTTATGACAAGTATATTTAAATTAAGCATTAAAGTCATCATCACAAAAATCTTCCAAAGATTTTATGCTCTACTTATCTTGCTTAATTTTGGGCTTAATGTATAATTTTATCAAATAAAGTAACCTATTATTTATTCCCAATTTGAAAATTAAATCATTTAAAATATTTTAATCCTAGATTATATTTTAAATATCCAACTTTTCAATTTTATCTTGATTACAATAGTCCAACTATTTAATCAACGATTTGTGGTACTTTATATATTATAATGATTATAATAGTCCAACTATATAATCAAATATAATCCAAATTAATAACCTCAATTACATTGATTACTATAATCCAATTATAAAATCAACTGTAAACTGAAATTAATTAATTCATATATATTGATTAATATAATCCAATTATATATAATCAAGTAATACAGTCCAACTGTTATTAAACAACAATTTAAATATTAGTCTAACTAACATTTAATATAACGACGAAATAAATTAAATGAGCGCGTTTAGCGAGTATTCGAACGAATGTTGCAAATTCAATACTTGCCTCCCACTATTTTTCGTCGAGCCTCTAACCCTCTGTCAAGTACTCGGGAAACCGTGTTTCCTAGTGGGCTAGGATCCCGTTAAATATCACACAATCTTGACTTTGGCCAACAAATTGTATGATAATTAACTAGGTAGATCTCGAAGATCAATTGGATCTCATCCAACTCCTAGATCCAGTAGGTGGACATCCAAGTCCTAAACATATATCTTATATATGCCTATACATCGAATGTATACCCTAACCTATTTCCTCTGAATCAACTAGGCCTTGGCTTTGGCACAACAAACCTAATGATTCCAGTCAAGCGCGGACCCATTGACATGGAAGCTTCGTAATCAATGTCAATGGACAAGAAGTGGTCTTGACTTTGGCCAACAAACCACAACTTGGACACGACACCGATATGGAACAAAAGCCTCGTGATTAAAACACATCTTTGATGGACAAGGGCTTGACTTTGGCCAACAACCCCTGCCAATCTCGGATCTTGAGTAAGAATCACTCAATGGAAGGAAAAACGCATGATATTTAACGAGGGTTTTTCGCGTGCAAATTGGCTACCAATTTAATTATCTTGTTAAGGTCTCATCATCATACACCCTTAAGCATGCATTCTAAACACATAATAAAGCGAGTATGAAAAAATAATAATGATATACGGATGGATACTTAACACATTGATCCTAGATCAAATCTCTCCCTTTCTCACTCAAGCTAGCACTTGTACTACTTCTACCCGTTACACTACTCTTCTAAAGAAACCTCATATACATAGAGGGGAATAGGTGAGAAGAGAATACAAAGAGAATGAAGGTGATAAGGCTGGACACGCAGGTCCAATTTAATAAATCGAATTTATTACAACAATTTCTAAAATTGCCCCACCCATCTAATATCCATCCGATATACATTATTCATGCATCACAACCATGTATTCACTCATATAAGCATGCTATCAATCAATCTAATCAAATTAATTAATCTGATAATTATGTGATCATCCAATGTTCAAACAACGATTTGATTTTGTTCGAGTCAAACTCGTTTTTGCGAATAAGTACTTAAAGTACGAATTTTAGAATTAAATTAAACTACACAATTAAATCCAATTCAATTTGTATTTAATTCTAATTCACTATTTAATTCCAACTTAAATATCACACTTTATTAATAAACCTTTTTCGACTTAAATTCCAAATTTAATCGCTACGGGTCTCAAAGCCCGATTAATATCCAATATTAATTTAATTAAAGTCTAATGGGCTTTTAATTAATTTCTTAAGCGTGGTCTTATGGTCAACTCGGGTCAAACCCGCAACCAAAGTCCAATCCGGGATTTACCCCATAAGCCTTTAAATTAATTTTGGCCCATTAGGCCCAATTAAATTACAAAGGTCCATTAGTTGCTTGGGCTTTATGGTTAAGGTTTTGGGCCCAATTGGATCCAATCCATTTGCCCCAAACCCAACTTGATAAAATCAAGCCCAATAGGCCCAATTACAACATTAGAAGCCCAAATCCAATTTAAGGCCTCAAAAATATTAAATTACATAAATCCAATTTAACAATTTAATTACTTAAAGTGCATTACATGATTAATCAACTAAATCAACATTTCCAAAACACTAAATTAGTCCAATTAATCATACTCAATTTCATCATCACATGTCCAACACATTAAGATTAAAATCAAACCCATTACATGCTTTACTTTATTCTTGGCAATAAGGTTAATTACATGTCCGATTTGTTTCAATCCAATTAAACCCAATTCGACATTAAATCAATATACCCTAATGATTTTCAACACATCCAATGTTTCAAAAAATCAAAATTCACCAAGAACACAAAGGGGCATAACTCTCGGCCAACACATCAAAATTGGGGAAATTTGTTCCAAACAATATTTAATCAAATTGGTCCAACCAATCATCAATTAAACATGTATTAAGCATACTTAATCATCCAATTTCATAATTGCATGCTTAAATCAATTTTACCCTATTTCAAGTTTCATGACATACTTTCAAAATTGGGGAAATTTGTTCCAAACAATATTTAATCAAATTGATCCAACCAATCATCAATTAAACATGTATTAAGCATACTTAATCATCCAATTTCATAATTGCATGCTCAAATCAATTTTACCCAATTTAAAGTTTCATGACATACTTGGCAATTTGGGGATTTTTTGTCCAAATCGAATTCAATCCAATTGATTCCGCAATTGACGTTAAATCATCATCCCGAATGATTTCCAACACTTCCATTGTCAAAAATCAAAAATCCCAAGACATAAAATCAATATCAATTTTCGGCCAAGGTAGCAATTTGGGGAAAAATTGATCCAATCATATTTTCTTCAAATTGACATAATCAATCTTCAATACAAACACAATTAAGCATACAAATCCATCCAATTTCATTTATCATGCTCAAATTCAAGTTTGCCCAAATTTTAGCCCTAACATTTTTCATGCTTTTAACCTATGCTCTGATACCATGTTGGAGTTTCTAGAGGTCCCAAGATCAAAACTCAAGCATGAATCATAAGCGAATACAACGATTTAAGTGCGGAATACTTACATCGAGCGGTGGAGATGCGATTTTGCAACAAAAACGAACTCACTGCCCACTGCCACTGCTCACGGCAGTTCACTGTCATGTGCGCCCACTGCTGCAGATTTGGCTTCTGTTTTGTGCCATTTTGATCAAGGAAACGAGCTCCAAGCTTCATCAAAACGTTCCTTGCTCATGGGTATACTTCCCTTATCACCTTGCATGATCCCGGAGTGTGCTAGCACTCTTGTTTTGCCACAAAACACACTTGCTTCCCTCCATTTCCTTTTTTTCTGTTCGGCAGTTCACTGCCTTTTCAAAACCAGAAAATGTCGTGAGAGAGAAGAAGAAGAAAAGAAGAGAGACAGGAGGGAAAAAATGAAGTGAAAAAGGTATACGGTTTTTGTGTTTCTTTATGCATCAATGCATTTGAATTTCATTTGAAATTCATTTCAAACACATTTGGGTTATAATTCCCAACCACACACATCACCTTTTTTAAAATTCATTAAATAATCTCACCTTTTTACATTGAGAATAGGGACAATGTATCATCCCTCAAAGGTGACTAGATACATCCATCATCTATTTGCGTCAAGTAATGAGATATCGCGTGATGTGATTTGCGGATTCCACCCGTTTCAAAATACGAATGTGTCCGCAAACACTTTCGGGCCCAAATTCGCTAATTCCGAATTAACTAAATTCCGTCGCGACGAGAATTAAATAATTACGCCTAGCGGAATTATTATTCACGTCGCTAACGAATTAATTCTAAATTAATTCGCTCGCCCGAAATAAAATCTAATTTTATTCCGCGTCGAAATCTAATTTCGTTTAATATATCAATATATTAATTCCTCGATTAATTCCAAATCAATGTTTCTCTCTCTTCAATTGATATTTTATCCTAGATAAAATGTCTCCGGAATTAATCCCAGATTAATTCTCTCTCATCTTATTAATCCCAGATTAATATAAGTGCGAGTCATACGTCATCGGTGAATCTGTGGGAAGCGACCCATGAGATCCCCGGATATGTTGGCAGTAAATACGGTCGTCGTGTGTATCCGAATCACGTACGTACCAAGTACTACGTTCTACCGATTTACGAGACAAGGTCGACTCCTAGCAAAGCACCAAGTCTTCCCCATTCTCCGGATATATTCTCATAAGAATATTAAGATCGTATCAAGCGTAGTATACCGTAGTATTGTGTATATTGGCCCAGTATCGGATAATCACGTGCTAGGCTGGGGCTGGATAAGTGTCTGCCCCGTCCGAAAACATGTCGGATGTTTGGTAACATAGTCTCTATAATCGGATATACATGACCTGTTCACAATATCCCGATTGGTTGCGCAACACTCAAGATTGATGCGATTTATACGATCATCACATCGCCACGATGTATGATCTGACGAATAAGATGAAATAATTGAAGTACATGTTTGGATCGTTGATGAGTCAATTAATTCTTTAGCCTGCGCTGAGCCCTAGCTCAGCTGCTAACAGAACTATACCTAATCTGATTAGGATTACATAGATCCAAAATGCTTCTTTCTGCCTCAGCTGCAGCAATATTCTGCTTTTGTTGTTTATTCGGCAACATTATCTTGGTTGGAGGATTTTCAAGCACATTGTTCCGTTATTCAAACTATATAAACCTTATTACGACTTACAGTCATTTTTTTCGGTTTGGAAACTTACAGCGGTGAAACTGAACCAAGTTACTTCAAGTTCTCCTCCTCCATAAATTAAAAACGCATCCTTAGATCATCTAAGATACTTAAGGATGTTCTTAACTTTAATCCAGTAACTATCACTTGGATTGGTCTGATTCTGACTCCATATGCTCAAAGCATATGAGACACCAGGTCGCGTACATATTTTTATATGTACGAGTTCTCAGAGAGTGCCAAAAACTTTTAGATCTATCCAAGTAGATCCTTATTCCTAGAATAAAGGTTGTCTCTCCCAAGTTGTATATGGAGAATTTTTTATGAAAGCCAAGCTTTCACCGATTGTATTATGGGAATGTCATTTCCAAGAAATGACATGTCATCATTATATAGGACAATTATTGTCAGTGCGCTCCCACTAACCTCCTTATATACACAAGAATCATGTTCGTTATGAATGAAATCATATACCATTATGATCTTATCAAAACGTTAGTTCCAAGAACGCTATCCTTGCTTTAATCCATAAATGGATCGATTTAACTTGCAAACCTTGTTTGTATGTTTTGGTACGACAAAACCGTCAGGATGTTGTAAACACCTCCAAAAGGTTTCTGTTTAAGGAAAGAATTTTTGACGTCCAGCTACCATATTTCATAAATGAAACATGCAGCATTAACAAGTATTATCCAAAAGGATTTAACCATGGCAACGAGTTAAAGGTTTCGTCGTAATCGACACAATGTTGATAACGATACATTTTCGCTACAAGTCTAGCTTTGTACGTTGGTATGTTGCCATCCATGTATCTCTTCCTTGAAGACTTATATAGTACCAATAGGCACAATTCCTTCTGGTACATCAACCAGTGTCTAAACTTGGTTGGTTTACATGGAATCCATTTCGGACATCATGGCACTTTGCCATAATAGAGAGTCGAAACTTGGTTGGTTTACATGGAATCCATTTTGTATCACTTGCTCATACGTAGCCAGTTCGTATTCCTCAATAAGATTGACATCTACATGAGGTGAGATCGGAAACCCATACCTCCCCGGTTGTTTTCTGACTCTCTCCGACATATGTGGTTCTTGTGTATTCGAAGATTGTGGTACAATTTCATCCCTGATGAACTGTTTGTGTTCCATTAAGGAATCGGTGCCTTGAATAGTATTACTCCGATTTTCATCGAGTTTTACTTTCTTCCCACTTACCACTGCATATAGTTATTCCTCTTAGGAAAACCGCATGGAGAGCAACAATTACATTGTTCTCTTGTGAGTTGTATAAGTAATATACTTTGGTTACCCTAGGATAACCCACAAATTAGGCACTTATTCGATTTGAGTTTTAGTTTGGTATAATCCAAACATATGCCTAGCATTCCCAAATCTTCATGAATTAGAAACCCGGTTTCTTTCATGTTCATATCTAATATGAAATCTGTCTAACAGGTTTTCATGGAACCTTATTCAAAATAAGTATTGCACTATTTAATACGTATCCCTAGAAGGAAAAAGGTAGCTCAGAGCGACTCATAATTAACCTTACTTTGTCCAACAAGGTTTGGTTTCTCTGTCCGGACACACCGTCAAATTGAGGTGTTCCGTGAGGAGTCCTTTATGAAAGAATACTATACTCTTTCAAATAGTGGCGAAACTTATTGCTTAAGTATTTTCCACCACTGTCTAACCGTGAGGTTTTAATACTCTTGCCGGTCTGTTTTTATAATTCGTGTCGAAACTCTTTATATTTATCAAAAGCTTCCGATTTATGATTCAAAAGAAACACATAACCATAACGCTATGCTACATCCGTAAAGGTTACGAAGTGTTCATATCCACCTCTAGCCTAGCTAGACATGGGCCCACTTATGTCACTATAAACGAGGGCTAACAAATCGGTGGCACTAACACTTTTACCAAGTAAATGTATTTTAGGCACTTTGCCCAATAAACTATATTCGTAGACATCATTTGAATTAGAATCAAATCTGTCCTAGTACCCACTCTTCGAAAGTGTGGATATACGAGTCTTGTTAATGTGTCCCAGACATCAATGTCACTTATAAGTCTCATCTGATTAAATCAGTTTGAGCTATTTGTTTGTCATGTTATACGTTTGAGATTCATTTATATTCAAAATATAAATACTGTTATTCACATCTAATGTGTTTATCTCAATATCATCTTAACAAAATAAAACACTTAGTGTTCTAGAATATAAAGGTATACCCGCAACGGGTTAAACTTAGATATAGAGATAATGTTTCTAGTCAAACTAGGTACATTATACCAATTATTGGGTTTTATAGGTCAAACCAAGATCAATTAAGCAATGAAACATGTGAATACAACAAAGTAAGAATGCTGAAAATACTCACTTTGATCGGATTTGGATGCGTTGAACATAAAAAATTTCCTCCTCGAGTTTCGGCCAAGTGTGGGACACAGGAACTGGACGACGCATGCTGTTCCAGGCTCGCGGCCTGGTTGGGAGTACGGAATAGTCCGGGGGACTAAACCGGAGAATAATGGAGTCGCCACCTGGTGTGAACCAGGAAAATGAGATTTAAGGCCGCACTCACCCCTCGCAAAGGAAGACCTTAAACCGTTGGGTTCGGAATGGTCCCTTACTTATGTCACTTGTAATGAAAGGATTTATGTAATAATTTAATCAAGTTTAAGTAACACTTATTTCCAAGAGTATCATGCTTCTAAATTCACATGCATACATCAACAAGTTCATTTAAATTTACATGTAACACATATCCGAATTTGCATATAGCCTATTAGCATGTAATCTATGTCTCAATTTACATACATAAAGATTAACATACGACAAGCATACAAGTTAATAAACACATTATACTCATACATGTGGGGAATACAGATGAACGACACCTACACAATCTTGCATAATACATAGAAACAATCAGGTTTATATCATACGAAGGAATAGCTACTAGGGACAATTATGTACGAAATCTGATGAAAATAACTCAGTTCAGTGGGTGCGCATTCGCGTAGCGTTCGAGAACGCGTTCGAACGGTAAACAGAAGGTTTGCGTTCGTATAGCGTTCGAGAACGCGTTCGAACGGAGCCAGACCTGATGCATGAAACACTAAGAAGATACGTGCGCGTTCGCGTAGCGTTTGATAACGCGTTCGAACGGTAAACAGAAGGTTCACGTTCGTATAGCATTCGAGAACGCGTTCGAAAGGAACCAGACATGATGCATGATGAAACTAAGAAAATGCATGCGCGTTCGCGTAGCATTCGAGAACGCGTTCGAACGATAAACAAAAGGTTCGCGTTCGTGTGGCGTTCGAGAACGCGTTCGAACGGAACCAGACTTGATGCATGCAACACATTCATAGACAAACAAATCCACAATGTGGGACCTCACGTATCCGATTGAACTCATCTCACATCCAATCGAATATACACCAACCGGCGCGACAAAGCATCGTGGTAAAGGATTTTAACCCCTCCAAATAGGGGACCTTTAATCCGACTTACTAAGCCCATGCACTCGATCGTATCATGCATACAAAGATAAAGGCAATCACATCAAACTTGGTATGCCCGATTGAACATATCTTACATTCAACCGAACACACATCAACCGGCGCGGAAAAGCATCGTGGTAAAGGATTTTAACCCCTCCAAATAGGGGACCTTTAATCCGACTTACTAAGCCCATGCGCTCGATTGTATCATACATACAAAATTTGTTGGATAATATGACCCATAGCGTCACTATTTGTACAGATCACGGTGTTGTTGTACAAATTAACTATGTGACAAAGAAATTGCACTCTCATCATTTGTGATTAGATCACCATATATGTATAAATGAAGAGAGGTCCATATGATTAGTTCCTGGATTGAGATGATATGAGATAGTATCAGTCCACGAAGGATTAATCATTAAATATCCCTAGCCGGGTATTATCGAGACAGGACATCGATAATACGGAATAGGCTAGTATTGCACTTGTGCGCGTTGTGAGGGCACACTGGCATAGTTCTCATATATTTAAGTATTGGATACTTATGCAAGTGCGATAGGAGGTCGTGTTTCACCGATGGTACGGGAAACAGCTTCGCTCTGGATAGACCCCTCGGAATCCCATTGGTATTATGACTATGTGTCTATGGGAGGCCGAAATCAAGGTAGGTGTGTATAGTCTTAATAATTGAGCTCTTAGCCGCCACGCCACGTGTCGTCTTATCCTCTTAGCCGCCTCGCAACGTGTCAAGCCGAGAGCATGCCACGATTCCTGTTCTGGCGTAGCAACGCCAAAGCCCTCGGCGTCGCGACGTTGGAAGCTTACCCGCGCCAATAAATTGAGCTCGAGATTTCAGAATTTGTTGTACCATTCTCTCCGATTTCTTTGATGTAAATAGGGAGTTCTTCTCTCTCTAAGTTTCGTTTTAATTTTTAAGTTTTGTAATAATTTTAATTACGTTTTGTAATAATAGTAATTTACTTTCTTACTTCTTACATTTTTACTATTCATCATGAGGAGGTAACTTCCCCAGCTAGGGTGAAAGGTAATTCTTTTACTATTGCTATTTAGATTAATCTCCCTTAAAAATAATATATTCACTATTTAAAATTTGACTTAAAAAGGATACCGCTATATTGGTCGGTTGGTAATTTTTTTTAATCTGCTTTAAAAACTGACTAATCAAGGATACCGCCAGATTGGTTGGTGGTAATTTTATTTTGGTTCCGCCTTTATGGTTGGTTATGGACAAATATTACCGCCTTAATGGCTGGTTGGACTTAATTTGACTTAATCAGAATACCGCCAGATTGGTCGGTTGGTAATATTATCACAAGTTTATATATTATTTTATGGGAGATATCTAAATTAGTAGTAGTAAGAGTAATTCTTTTTACCTTAGCATTTATTTTATTGTAATTTATCTTTCAGTATTTACTTTACCGCAATTACTTTCACAGCATTTTATGTCTTTTATTTTACCAGCCCTAGCTATTGTCGTAACTAAATTAGTATCTGGGGTTGTGATGACTTCCAATATCACCGGTTTATAAGGGGTTAGATTATAGTTTGGGTAATATAAAGATTTATTTATTGAGTCTTAATCTTAATACTTTTTAATTAACTGGCCATTAATTAAATTGACTAGGTAAACTTAAAATGAACTAGACATAGGGATTTTAAGTTTAAGACCTCAGACTCAATAGCCCACGATCTTCCTTGAGGATAGATAACCATTTAATAGATTTCCTTACAGGATAGGAATATACCTGTCGGGCGTGAGTAGCCATAATTGGAACTTAACCTTAATGAATCTAGGTAATTTGGTTGACATAGACATATGGTTCAATTGGATTATACTAGGTATTTGTAATTGACCATCGGAAGAGGCTTTTACATAATTTAGTGTTCCGGGTTAATAAATCAATATTTTACCCAACTATAAGATTACCACTTCATCTTTAAAATGATATTAAAAGAAATCACAACCCTAGATAGTTTTTAATATTGAATTTTCTTAAAATCTACTTTCGAACAATATTATTTACTTGTCTTTAAATTTAGAATCGTCGTCATTTCAAATCAATTAAACAACCTGTTAGATACTAGTAATAATTTTATCTCATAAAATTAATAACTTAGGTATTAAGTCCTCGTGGGATCGATACTTTTTTATACTACTTGAACGATACGTACGCTTGCGTTATACGTGTGTGTTTACGCCGGTCAATTTCCACCCGTATTTTACTATCATTCAGACCCTCCCATCTAAGGATTTAAGAAACTCTCTCATGCGAACCTTCCAATGCAAATATTCAGTCTCGTCAAAGAATGAGGGAAAATTTAAGGGTTTATTACGTTCCATAGCTATACTGGTCAAGGATCGCAATCAGGTTCTTATACCCATTGAAAGTTCGTAATTACCCAAGCTTCTGACCCTATGCGAAAATTATCACAATATTTTAAGACAAGTCCTAAATATTATTTCTATGGATTAATTAAATTCACAAGCACCCTTCAGTCTAACAATTATAATTCAACACAAATAAAAATAATACAGTAAATAAATCAATCACAAAAATTCAACACATATATTTTGGTGACAAAAGGGAAAACTCGTGCGGGTAAAAAACCACTCCGGGTATCTCGGCTACCAACCCAAAATCCACTATAATAGAGAATTACTTACAGCGGTGGTAAAAGACCTATGTGGCAACTCCACCACTCTAGTACCTATAGACTGCAAGAACTCAAAAAATTCCTCGAGCCCGTACCCCATGTTTTTCTTTAGAACCTCTAAAGTCTCTGAGCGAATCAACTCTGTAACTCTGAATGTCGGAACTCCGACTATCAATCTTCCTCCTAGAGAACTCTGAAGGGTTAGGAAATTTAGTATGATTATGTTGATGGGTTAACAAAAAATGATCTCACCAAAACAACAAAGACAAAAGAATCAAAAAGTCTTTAAGGTGAAATCACTAAGGTTGAAAAGCTAGGAAGGTGTTTAGGCTCAAGATAATATATTTTCAACCCTGGGGGAAGGTGACTATATGTTCTTTATAAAGGTAGGGTAAAAAGTGAGGCTTTCAAATCCCAGATTAGGTTAAAACACGTCCAAAATAACTCAGTTCCCAAAGGGCGTTTGAACGACACTCAAACGCGCCACGAATGATCTCTGGAAAGGTTCTTTCGAATGCTTACTCAAATGCACCACGAACGTTTGCTCTCTAGAATATTTCATTTGAATGCTTACTCGAATGCACCTCGAACGTTTGCTCTCTGGAATATTTCGTTCGAACCTAACAGCGAACGTGCACTAACGCCACTCTTTCAAACTTCTATACGATCGTGGCACTAACAAAATTGCCCAGCTTTGCCAAATACCAGTCCAATTGCTCCAAGTTCATCAAGACTTATTACAACTCAATTGAACTTGTTTTGTTATGGAAATTACCAATAAAAATGGAACTAGCAGTTATAACTTGATTGATGCTATAATTGATCATATTTGCATGTTATATCTACTGATGTTGTAAACATAATGGATATTGTGAGTCAATTAATGATAATATGTGCTTACTTAATGTTTTTTTATCATTGATGAAATGTAATCAAAATGTGCTTATTGTGTTTTATAACTATAATGTATGCATATTTTCCTTTTGAGGATATCCATGTTTGATCACATGATTATGATCAATGCAATTGAATGAAGTTTTTAAATATTTTATGATTGATTCAATTGCCTAATTTATATGATCTTCTTGTGTATTCATGTGTTTTAAATAAAATAACGATAAGAGAAATTGTTCATCATGATATTTTTCCTTAAATTCATTGTTGATTATCAATGGAGAGAAATAATATTATGTTTTTGAAAAACTTACGTTTTTGAAATGTGTTATTCCTTTTCAGTAAGCTTTTGGTTTTTATAAGTTTGAGTCATTTTCTAATTGATGAAATCTTATTTACTTGATTTAAATATGATCAACTCTAAGAGCATATAATTAAATATATAAATTATTTTGCTCTTATGGTGCTTTATTATGTTTAGTCCATAAGGTTAAAATGTGATATTTTCTTTGGACTACATAAGCTGTGTGAATAATTTGCATTATTTCATACAATTGGTATGCTTGAATACGAATATATGTTTCTACCAATTCATTTGCTAAAATGAGAAAATGCTTCTCTCTGAAATGCTATGCAAATTGAATTCTTATGCCATGACTCTATTTGTATCCTTTATTTTAAAAAGAGAGAGCTATCATTGCTCTTCTCTTTCAGTTTGATAATGGCAAATGAGATACTTATCTAAGGGGAGTAATCATGTTATATTGATTACCTCTTACTTCTCACATTTTTTTGTTTGTGCAATATATGTTTTTCTTCACATATATAGACAAAGGGAGAATTATGAAAGGGGGAGAATTTTGATTACCTTATATTTGTACTAACTTTGTTTCCAAGTATTTTTGTTAGATAGTGCAACTTGAGAGGAGCTGTATGGTTATACTGTCGGGTTTTCTAGGTCAAACAAATATCAATTAAGCAATGAAACATGTGAATACAACAAAGTAGGAATGCGGAAAATACTCACTTTGATCGGATTTTGGATGCGTTGAACACATAAATTTTCCTCCTTGAGTTTCGGCCAAGCCCTCATTGTATTGATCTTCAAGCTCCAAGATTTGAGTGTTGATTCCAAGCTCAAGGATTGGTTTCCCTATAACCTTTGTATGACTTCTTTATGTGCTAGCATTGGAAAATTTTGCAACAAAATTTTTCCTTTATCCTTGTGTTACTCTCGGCCAAGCCAAGAGAAGAGAGGAAATTTTCACTTTGGGCGTTAATGGAGGACGAAGAGAGAGAGAAGGAAAGTTGTGTTATTTGATTTCAAAAAAAAAATTAAAGATATACCAAAAATGGTATATGTCTTTCAACTTTAGAAAATGTGTTTTACAAGTTAATTACACATCATCACCCACTTCACCTAAATCCATCACCAAAAAGTGATGATAAAGACAAATGATATTACATGTGATATGACTTGTGGGCCCCACTTGATTCAAAATCCGAGTGGGCCCGCAACACATCCCAGCCTCGGGTTCGCTAATTCCGAATTAACAAATTTTCCGTTGCGACGTAATTACATCAAATTTAATTAAATAATTATGCCTAGCAAAACTACTATTCACGTCGCTCGCGAATTAATTCTAAATTAATTATTTTGCCCGAATTAAAATCTAATTTTAATTCTGTGTCGAAATCTAATTTCGTATAATAAATCGAATATATTATTTTATGGATTAATTCCAAATTAATCGTTCTCTCTCATCAAATAGTATTTTATCCCAGATAAAATTTCTCTGCAATTAATCCTAGTTTAATTTTCTCTCTCATATAATAATCCCATATTAATTATTTGCGAGTCATACGTCATCGGTGAATCTTTGGGAAGCGACCCATGAGATCCCTTGATATGTTGGCAGTAAATCTGGTCGTCGGACTATTCGAACACGTACGTACCTAGTACTACGTTTTTACCGATTTACAAGACATGGTTGGCTTCTTGCAAAGCACCGTGCCTACCCTATTCTCCAGAAATATTCTTAAAAGAATATATAATATGTATCAGGTGTAGTATACGTAGTATTGCATATTGCGATCGAGTATCGAATGTCACATGTTAGGCCTGGGGCTGGAATTGTGTCTGCCCCATACGAAGCATATAACGGATCTCTGGTAACTAGTCTCTATAATCGGATAAACATAACCTAGTCATATTATACCGATGACTACAGTGTATAAGAGTACTAGTTCCGTATCCTACGTGATCATCATCTCCATATGACTGGAGTGATACTTCCATCTTGACATCACACCCAATACACTACGATTCTCAGTATACCCAGAAGAGGCGTACACATAACCTGTTAAAGCCCTGGACGACCAAAACAAAGTGTACTGATTGTCGCAAGTATTAGCGATACAAGTCTCAGGTTAAGACCAAATACACCTACCCTGATTCGGACTTCCATAGACACATAGTCATACTACCAATGGAATTCTGAGGGGTCTATCCAGAGCGAAACTGTTTCCGTACCATCGGTAAACACAACCTCCTATCACACTTGCATAAGTATCATGTTGGACAATTATGACCAATAGCATCACTATTTGTACAGAACATGGTGTTGTTGTACAAATTACTATGTGACAAAGGAAATTATTCTTTTATCATTTGTAATTGGATTACCGGGATATATAAATGATAAAAGTCCATATGATTAGTTTCGGATTAATAAGATATGAGACATTATTAATCCACTAAGGTTTAATCATTAAAACATCTTTACTCATAGTATTATCGAGATTGGACATCGATAATGCATAATAGACTAGTATTGCACTTGTGCGCATTGTGGCAGCATAACGGCATAGTTCTCATATATTTAAGTATTGGATACTTATGCAAGTGTGATAGGAGGTTGTGTTTACCGATGGTACGGGAACAGCTTCGCTCTGGATAGACCCCTCAGAATTCTATTGGTAGTATGACTATGTGTCTATGGAAGTCCGAATCAGGGTAGGTGTATTTGGTCTTAACCTGAGACTTGCATCGCTAATACTTGCGACAATCAATATACTTTGGTTTTGGTCATCCAGGGCTTTAACAGGTTCTGTGTACGCCTATTCTGGGTATATTGAGAATCATAGTGTATTGGGTGTGATGTCAAGATGGAAGTATCACTTCAGTCATATGGAGATGATGATCACGTAGGATACGGAACTGGTACTCTTATATACTGCAGCTATCAGGATAATATGACTAGGTCATGTTTATCCGATTATAGAGACTAGTTACCAGAGATACGATATGTGCTTCGTACGGGGCAGACACAATTCCAGCCCCAGGCCTAGCACGTGACATCCGATACTGGATCGTAATACGCTATACTACGTATACTACGCCTGATATATATTACATATTCCTTTAAGAATATTTCTGGAGAATTGGGTAGGCACGGTGCTCTGCTAGAAGCCAACCATGTCTTGTAAATCGGTAAAACGTAGTACTAGGTACGTACGTGTTCGGATAGTCCAACGACCAGATTTACTGCCACCCTATCCAGGGATCTCATGGGTCGCTTCCCGAAGATTTACCGATGACGTATGACTCGAACATAATTAATCTGGGATTAATTAGTAGAGAGAGAAAATTAATCTAGGATTAATTGCGGAGATATTTTATCTGGGATAAAATTCTATTTAAAGAGAGAGAACGATTAATTTGGAATTAATCGATAAAATTATATATTCGATATATTAAACGAAATTTGATTTCGACACGGAATTAAAATTAGATTTTAATTCGGGCGAACGAGTTAATTTAGAATTAATTCGTTAGCGACGTGAATAGTAATTTTGCTAGGCATAATTATTTAATTAAATTTGATTTAATTACGTCACAACGGAAAATTTGTTAATTTGGAATTAGTCATTCTTGTGATGGAAGTCACATCAACTTTGAGTGATGTGATGCATGTCACTTTTTTGATTCATGGGAGTTGTTGAAAGGCTTTAATACCTTGAACCAATTTTGGAAATTGAATTATTGTATTTGATTTTTGAAATCAAAAACACACAACACTCTTCCTCCTCTCCTCTCTCCCTCTCACGGCACTTGGTGCCATTTCTCTCTAAAAATTTTGTGGCAAAATTTCCAAAGCTAGAACTTAAATGAGTCATTCAAATGTGATAGGGAAACCAACTCTTGAGCATGGAATCATTCAAAAAGCTTGGAGCTTGAAGATCAAAGCAAAGGAGCTTGGCCGATCAACACAAGGAGGATAACCATGGAGGCTTGGCCGAAACTTCAAGGAAGAAATTTTTGTTGTCTTCGCATCGCAAAAGCCGATCACAATGAGTATTTCCGCTACTTTACTTTGATGTATTCGCACATTTCATATGCTTAATTGATCTTGGTTTGACCTAGAAAACCCAACATATCCAATACTTAAATATATGAGAACTATGTCGTTATGCTCCCACAACGCGCACAAGTACAATACTAGTCTATTCCGTATTATCGATGTCCAATCTCGATAATACTACGACTATGGTTGTTTTAATGATTAAACCTTAGTGGATTAATACTTTCTCATATCTTATTAATCCGGAACTAATCATATAGACTTTTATCATTTATATATCCCAGTTATCCAATTACAAATGATAAAAGAGCAATTTCCTTTGTCACATAGTTAATTTGTACAACAACACCATGTTCTATACAAATAGTGATGCTATGGGTCATAATTGTCCAACAATCTCCCACTTGGCCTATAGCCAATTACTCAAGTGTCCTACACCTGAACTATGTACGGGTCGCTCAAATTTCTGCTGAGAAACAGCTTTCGTCAGTGGATTTGCATGGTTATCATCTGATGCGATTTATACGATCATCACATCGCCACGATGTATGATCTGACGAATAAGATGAAATAATTGAAGTACATGTTTGGATCGTTGATGAGTCAATTAATTCTTTAGCCTGCGCTGAGCCCTAGCTCAGCTGCTAACAGAACTATACCTAATCTGATTAGGATTACATAGATCCAAAATGCTTCTTTCTGCCTCAGCTGCAGCAATATTCTGCTTTTGTTGTTTATTCGGCAACATTATCTTGGTTGGAGGATTTTCAGCACATTGTTCCGTTATTCAAACTATATAGTACCCTTATTACGACTTACAGTCATTTTTTTCGGTTTGGAAACTTGCAGCGGTGAACCAAGTTACTTCAAGTTCTCCTCCTCCATAAATTAAAAACGCATCCTTAGATCATCTAAGATACTTAAGGATGTTCTTAACTTTAATCCAGTAACTATCACTTGGATTGGTCTGATTCTGACTCCATATGCTCAAAGCATATGAGACACCAGGTCGCGTACATATTTTTATATGTACGAGTTCTCAGAGAGTGCCAAAAACTTTAGATCTATCCAAGTAGATCCTTATTCCTAGAATAAAGGTTGTCTCTCCCAAGTTGTATATGGAGAATTTTTTATGAAAGCCAAGCTTTCACCGATTGTATTATGGGAATGTCATTTCCAAGAAATGACATGTCATCATTATATAGGACAATTATTGTCAGTGCGCTCCCACTAACCTCCTTATATACACAAGAATCATGTTCGTTATGAATGAAATCATATACCATTATGATCTTATCAAAACGTTAGTTCCAAGAACGCTATCCTTGCTTTAATCCATAAATGGATCGATTTAACTTGCAAACCTTGTTTGTATGTTTTGGTACGACAAAACCGTCAGGATGTTGTAAACACCCTCCAAAAGGTTTCTGTTTAAGGAAAGAATTTTTGACGTCCAGCTACCATATTTCATAAATGAAACATGCAGCATTAACAAGTATTATCCAAAAGGATTTAACCATGGCAACGAGTTAAAGGTTTCGTCGTAATCGACACAATGTTGATAACGATACCTTTTCGCTACAAGTCTAGCTTTGTACGTTGGTATGTTGCCATCCATGTATCTCTTCCTTGAAGACTTATATAGTACCAATAGGCACAATTCCTTCTGGTACATCAACCAGTGTCTAAAGTTGGTTGGTTTACATGGAATCCATTTCGGACATCATGGCACTTTGCCATAATAGAGAGTCGAAACTTGGTTGGTTTACATGGAATCCATTTTGTATCACTTGCTCATACGTAGCCAGTTCGTATTCCTCAATAAGATTGACATCTACATGAGGTGAGATCGGAAACCCATACCTCCCAGGTTGTTTTCTGACTCTCTCCGACATATGTGGTTCTTGTGTATTCGAAGATTGTGGTACAATTTCATCCCTGATGAACTGTTTGTGTTCCATTAAGGAATCGGTGCCTTGAATAGTATTACTCCGATTTTCATCGAGTTTTACTTTCTTCCCACTTACCACTGCATATAGTTATTCCTCTTAGGAAAACCGCATGGAGAGCAACAATTACATTGTTCTCTTGTGAGTTGTATAAGTAATATACTTTGGTTACCCTAGGATAAACCACAAATTAGGCACTTATTCGATTTGAGTTTTAGTTTGGTATAATCCAAACATATGCCTAGCATTCCCAAATCTTCATGAATTAGAAACCCGGTTTCTTTCATGTTCATATCTAATATGAAATCTGTCTCGTCTAACAGGTTTTCATGGAACCTTATTCAAAATAAGTATTGCACTATTTAATACGTATCCCTAGAAGGAAAAAGGTAGCTCAGAGCGA
This sequence comes from Zanthoxylum bungeanum, assembly GCA_019454045.1. Lineage (NCBI taxonomy): Eukaryota > Viridiplantae > Streptophyta > Magnoliopsida > Sapindales > Rutaceae > Zanthoxylum > Zanthoxylum bungeanum. The sequence continues at coordinate 68,224 of SKCR01038964.1, read as the reverse complement.
CTCATAATTAACCTTACTTTGTCCAACAAGGTTTGGTTTCTCTGTCCGGACACACCGTCAAATTGAGGTGTTCCGTGAGGAGTCCTTTATGAAAGAATACTATACTCTTTCAAATAGTGGCGAAACTTATTGCTTAAGTATTTTCCACCACTGTCTAACCGTGAGGTTTTAATACTCTTGCCGGTCTGTTTTTATAATTCGTGTCGAAACTCTTTATATTTATCAAAAGCTTCCGATTTATGATTCAAAAGAAACACATAACCATAACGCTATGCTACATCCGTAAAGGTTACGAAGTGTTCATATCCACCTCTAGCCTAGCTAGACATGGGCCCACTTATGTCACTATAAACGAGGGCTAACAATCGGTGGCACTAACACTTTTACCAAGTAAATGTATTTTAGGCACTTTGCCCAATAAACTATATTCGTAGACATCATTTGAATTAGAATCAAATCTGTCCTAGTACCCACTCTTCGAAAGTGTGGATATACGAGTCTTGTTAATGTGTCCCAGACATCAATGTCACTTATAAGTCTCATCTGATTAATCAGTTTGAGCTATTTGTTTGTCATGTTATACGTTTGAGATTCATTTATATTCAAAATATAAATACTGTTATTCACATCTAATGTGTTTATCTCAATATCATCTTAACAAAATAAAACACTTAGTGTTCTAGAATATAAGGTATACCCGCAACGGGTTAAACTTAGATATAGAGATAATGTTTCTAGTCAAACTAGGTACATTATACCAATTATTGGGTTTTATAGGTCAAACCAAGATCAATTAAGCAATGAAACATGTGAATACAACAAAGTAAGAATGCTGAAAATACTCACTTTGATCGGATTTGGATGCGTTGAACATAAAAAATTTCTTCCTCGAGTTTCGGCCAAGTGTGGGACACAGGAACTGGACGACGCATGCTGTTCCAGGCTCGCGGCCTGGTTGGGAGTACGGAATAGTCCGGGGGACTAAACCGGAGAATAATGGAGTCGCCACCTGGTGTGAACCAGGAAATGAGATTTAAGGCCGCACTCACCCCTCGCAAAGGAAGACCTTAACCGTTGGGTTCGGAATGGTCCCTTACTTATGTCACTTGTAATGAAAGGATTTATGTAATAATTTAATCAAGTTTAAGTAACACTTATTTCCAAGAGTATCATGCTTCTAAATTCACATGCATACATCAACAAGTTCATTTAAATTTACATGTAACACATATCCGAATTTGCATATAGCCTATTAGCATGTAATCTATGTCTCAATTTACATACATAAAGATTAACATACGACAAGCAACAAGTTAATAAACACATTATACTCATACATGTGGGGAATACAGATGAACGACACCTACACAATCTTGCATAATGCATAGAAACAATCAGGTTTATCATACGAAGGAATAGCTACTAGGGACAATTATGTACGAAATCTGATGAAAATAACTCAGTTCAGTGGGTGCGCATTCGCGTAGCGTTCGAGAACGCGTTCGAACGGTAAACAGAAGGTTTGCGTTCGTATAGCGTTCGAGAACGCGTTCGAACGGAGCCAGACCTGATGCATGAAACACTAAGAAGATACGTGCGCGTTCGCGTAGCGTTTGATAACGCGTTCGAACGGTAAACAGAAGGTTCACGTTCGTATAGCATTCGAGAACGCGTTCGAAAGGAACCAGACATGATGCATGATGAAACTAAGAAAATGCATGCGCGTTCGCGTAGCGTTCGAGAACGCATTCGAACGATAAACAAAAGGTTCGCGTTCGTGTGGCGTTCGAGAACGCGTTCGAACGGAACCAGACTTGATGCATGCAACACATTCATAGACAAACAAATCCACAATGTGGGACCTCACGTATCCGATTGAACTCATCTCACATCCAATCGAATATACACCAACCGGCGCGACAAAGCATCGTGGTAAAGGATTTTAACCCCTCCAAATAGGGGACCTTTAATCCGACTTACTAAGCCCATGCACTCGATCGTATCATGCATACAAAGATAAAGGCAATCACATCAAACTTGGTATGCCCGATTGAACATATCTTACATTCAACCGAACACACATCAACCGGCGCGGAAAAGCATCGTGGTAAAGGATTTTAACCCCTCCAAATAGGGGACCTTTAATCCGACTTACTAAGCCCATGCGCTCGATTGTATCATACATACAAAATTTGTTGGATAATATGAACCCATAGCGTCACTATTTGTACAGATCACGGTGTTGTTGTACAAATTAACTATGTGACAAAGAAATTGCACTCTCATCATTTGTGATTAGATCACCATATATGTATAAATGAAGAGAGGTCCATATGATTAGTTCCTGGATTGAGATGATATGAGACAGTATCAGTCCACGAAGGATTAATCATTAAATATCCCTAGCCGGAGTATTATCGAGACAGGACATCGATAATACGGAATAGGCTAGTATTGCACTTGTGCGCGTTGTGAGGGCACACTGGCATAGTTCTCATATATTTAAGTATTGGATACTTATGCAAGTGCGATAGGAGGTCGTGTTTCACCGATGGTACGGGAAACAGCTTCGCTCTGGATAGACCCCTCGGAATCCCATTGGTATTATGACTATGTGTCTATGGGAGGCCGAAATCAAGGTAGGTGTGTATAGTCTTAACCTGAGACTTGCATCGCTAATACTTGCGATAATCGGTAGACTTTGGTCTTGGTGGTACAGGGCTTTAACCGGCTCTGCGTACACCGCTTCTGGGTTTATCAGAGAGTCATAGTGTATTGGGTGTGATGTCGAGACAGAAGTATCACTTCAGTTATAGTGGAGATGATGTCACGCAGGATACGGTATTAGTGCTCTTAAGTGCTGGCCGGCCATCGAGATATTATGACAAGGTCATGTATATCCGATTATAGAGACTAGTTACCAGACATCCGACATGTGCTTCGGACGGGGCAGACACTTATCCAGCCCCAGCCCTAGCACGTGACTATCCGATACTGGGCTGATATACACAATACTACGGTATACTACGCTTGATACAGATCTATATATTCCTGTAAGAATATTTCTGGAGAATTGGGTAGGCATGGCGCTTTGCTAGAAGCCAACCTTGTCTTGTAAATCGGTATAAACGTAGTACGCGATACTTACGTGTTCGGATAGTCCGACGACCGTATTTACTGCCAACATATCCGGAGATCTCATGGGTCGGTTCCTGAAGATTCACCGATGACGTATGACTCGCACTTTAATTAATCTGGGATTAATTGGAAGAGAGAGAAAATTAATCTGTGATTAATTCGATGAGAGAGAAAATTAATCTGGGATTAATTACGGAGATATTTTATCACGGATAAAATATCGTTAAAGAGAGAGAACGATTAATTTGGAATTAATCGGTAAAATTAATATATTCGATATATTAATCGAAACTGGATTTCGACGCGGAATTAAAATTGGATTTTAATTCGGGCGAACGAATTAATTCGTTAGCGACGTGAATAGTGATTTCGCTAGGCGTACTCATTTAATTACGACGCGACGGAAAATTCGTTAATTTGGAATTAACGAACCCGAGCCCGAGATTATTTACGAGCGCATTCACATTTCGAATTTGAGTGCGGCACGCAAGTCAAATCGTGCGTCAAATCGCAAGTCACATCAAGCGTCAAATCAAATGTCACTTTGAGTGATGTGACATGTTGTCACTTGATTTGAGTGATTGATGTAGAAGTTGAAAAAGCAACTTTTGCTTTTACTTTTTTGACTTTTGGTAAATGGAAAGTTAAAAGAAATGTAAATGGTTTTTAATTAATTTTAGAAAAAATATAAAAATAATTACATTTCTTTTTCTCTCTCTCTCCACTCTTCTCTTTTACGCATCTCTTCCTCTCCCTCTCTTTTCTCTCCTTCTCACATAAGGCTTTGAGCCATTCTTTTCTTCTGTTTTTGCCGATTGAAAACGAGAAGCAGTGAGATGAAGGTGACGATTTTTGGTGCAAAATCAAGTGCTAGCACACTCTAGGAGGCATACCAAGGTGATAGGGAAGTGTCTTCATGAGCATGGAAAAGCTTGAAGCTTGGAGCTTCAATGAAGGTCATCAATGGCCGAACATGGAGGAGACCACCACCACCAACGCCGAGCAGTCCACCTGTGCGCAGCTCACTGCCGAGCAGAGACATGCAGTGCGTTTTTGGTCTTCGTAGCATCCAACCGATCAATGTGAGTTTATTCCGCACCTCCTATGTTGTGTATTCATGCGTTTTCTTGCTTGATTTGTTGATCTTGGGACATATATTAGAAACTCAACAAAAGTAACATGCAGAATTCAAATAACAAAAAATAAATAAACCGAAGCAACATAAAACAAAAGAGGGCGCCGTTTACTCAAGCGGTACGTGGAGTTGTATCTCGAGTACAGATCATACTACCGTCCATTCGGAATCGGCTATGAAATTTATGTCCGGGTTTCCATCCGATATACCGCGAGAGTTGACACATCTTTTATTTTATTCCAAGTCCACAACATACAATTTTTCATGATTAATACATATTTATCTACTCAAGGGCCACAACATGCATTTAGTCATAACAATCATGCAAACAATACTCAATGAATAATAAAAAATTAATAAAAAAAAACTGAAAACGAGTGTGGAAAATACCCTCAGGTCTAACCTTTTTGCCGACTTTCGGACTCACGTTTCGCGGAGATCGGATGGGTAAAGCTCATCTGCTTCTCCGGTTCACTGGTTTAGCATCTTGGCTTACTGTTTTACTGCTTTGCTTGCTGTTTGGCCTCCGTTTTGCTGCTGTTTCCTCTGTATTTTCCACTCACTGTTCAGGTTAATGTTTTGGCATGCATGGCTGCTATTTTTGGGGTTTTTGGTGCAGTTTTGTGTGGTTATTTCAAGGATTATAAGTGCAGTTTTTATGTTACTGCAGTTCGGTTTTTTGGTTGTAATTTTCGGTGGTGGAGGGCTGCTGTTTGTGTATTTTTAGGGCTGCTGTATGGGCTGTTTTTCGGTGATACGAGGTTACTAAATGGAGGTATGATTTTCGGTGATTAGGGGAAGGAGATGAAGAGAATTTTTGTGTTATTTCTTTGTAGTATGCGTGAACTTCTAGGGTTTCTTACTGTGATTTTCGTGTGAGTTGTGTGTATGAGCTAGCGGCATCATGTCTTGGTTAGGGGTTGTTTATATAGAGAATGGCTAGGGCTTCACCTTGTCTCACAAGGAAGGGATTTGATTTAGTGTTGAGCAAGGAAAGTCAAAGATTGAGGGGGGACAAATTTGGTTTAGATTAGGAAGTCAATATCTTTAATTTGTTATACTTGATTTTAATTAGGCATGACATCTTTTTAATTTAGTATGTGATTTTGTTTAGTTAGGAAGTTAATATATTTGATTTGTCTTAATTAGGTATGATTATATTTTTATGTTTTATTTAATTGGTAAATGGTTTAATTATTTTATTTAATTCAATTACATTATCTAATTAATATTTAATTTAATTTCCCATGTGTTTTAAATGTGTTATATTAATTGGGATGTGTTTTATGGGCTTTGGTGGGCTAATTGGGCTGGGGTGTGAGGCTAGCAACAAAACCAGAAATACCGACGCCGTTCGAACGCCCTTCGAACGCTACACGAACGCCCGCAATCTGCTTGACGTTCGAATGAAGTAACGGACGCAGCACGAACAGAAACAGTGAACTTACGAATTGAATCTGATGACGTACTTATTCTGACTTTCTCCTTCCGACCTCCGTTTCCCGCAATATCCTTAACTATAAAGGTAGTGCCTCCAACTGAGACTCATCATCAGGTTTCACATGCGAAAATGCAATGCCTACAGTCGCCCCCACTTTGATGGGACTTGTGCAGTGTGTGACTTTGAACAATCCTATCAAAGTTATGCAATGCATTTCACTTACCTGGCTCGTCTGCTGCCTCGAGCTAAGTTGGTGCTGCAGTGGACCTCGATCCTGGGACGCATCCAAAAACTGCAACCAACAATGGGGGCACCTCGACCCTGGGCACCTCGACCCAACACGCTGACAATAGGGACTCGCCCTCGAACTGATGATGTAGTGGGCACCTCGACCCTGGGCACCTCGACCCGGAACTACAACCGACAACGGGGGCACCTCGACCCTGGGCACCTCGACCCAACACCGCTGACCATAGGGACCTCGCCCTCGAACTGATGATGTAGTGGGTACCTCGACCCTGGGCACCTCGGCCCGGAACTGCAATTGATGATGCAGTGGGCCCTCGACCCTGGGATGCATCCCGGAACTGCAACTGTCAACAGGGGTACCTCGACCTCAAGCTGATATGGGTCTCACCCCCAAGCTGATATGGGCCTCGCCCCTTGGGACTCATCCCCAAAAATTGAAATTGCGCGGACGCTGCTTGGCTCATTTTTGTCGCTTTCTCCTTTCTTCGAACCTGCGAACACAAAACAAAACAAACACGAAGAGAATGCAATGTTATGTGTATGCATAAATGATTTTCTTATTCTGTTGGGTTAGGTCTTCTGCCAATTCCCGTGGTGACTGCTCGGTCTTCTCTCCCTCAGGAAAAGTACTGCTTCAACCTGTCTATGTTGATCGGCTCGGAGAACTCGTTCCCCTCCAAGTCTGATAGCTTCACTGCTCAATTTCCCATTACTTTCTGCACTATGTAAGGTCCTTCCCAGTTAGGTCTGAACTTTCCTCTTGGATCTGTCGTCGACGGCCTTGATTGCTTAAGTACCAAATCACCCTTTCTGATTTTGGTGGGGCGTACTTTCTTGTTGAATGCTCGGGCTAGTCTCTTTTGATACAACTACATGTGATACAAAGACTTCGTTCTATTCTCATCCAATAGTGCTAACTAATCAAACCTCTGTGCGGCCCACTCCTGTTCCGGTAATTCTGCCTCTGCTAATACCCTCATAGACTGTATTTCCATTTCTACCGGCAATACTGCTTCCATTCCATAGACCAAAGAGTAAGGTGTGGCCCCTATTGCTGTTCTTACTGATGTTCTGTACCCCCACAAAGCATACGGTAATTTCTCGGCCGAATCTCTGCAATTTTATGTCATCTTGGCTAAAATAGTCTTTATAGTCTTGTTGGCTGCCTCAACTGCCCCATTTGCCTGCGGCCTGTACAGTGATGACTTTTGGTGGCCTATCCCGTACCTCTGTAACATTGCCTTCGTCTCTCCTTGAAACTGAACCCCGTTGTCTGTCACTACATGATGCGGCATACCATACCGACAAATGAGGTTCCGAGCTATAAAATTTGCCATCTATTTTGCTATAACATTGCGGAATGATTCGGCTTCCACCCACTTCGAGAAGTAATCTACTGCCACTACTATGAAGCGATGCCCATTTGATGCATTCGGTCGAATTTCCCCAATCATATCAATCCCCCATGCTGAGAAAGGCCACGGCTCTGACAACCCGTACAACTCTGTGTGCGGTAAGTGATTCAAATTACCATGTGCTTGATAGTCATGACAGTGCTTTACCATCTTCGCGCAGTCTGTTTCCATGGTTGACCAATAAAAACCTTGTCTCACTATCTTGCGGGACAGATTCAACCCGTTCATGTGCGGACCACATACCCCGGCGTGTATTTCTTCCATTACATGCTGAGCTTATTCTTTTCTCAAACACTTCAACTGAATACTGTTTGCTTGCCTCTTGTACAGTTCCCCTTTCAAAGTCACATACTGGGAAGCTAACTTCTGAATGGCTATTCTGTCTTTTCTGCCTCCCCCTTCCGGGAGTTCACCATGTTCCAGATACCTCTGAATGTCATAATACCAAGGTTTACCGTCGTCGACCTCAACTTCCAGAATTCTTTCTATCTCATAAATAGGTCTGCTTGCTGTTTTCAGTATCAACGGTCTCATCACTAACTTTTCTGGATTTTCCTAAGTTGCTGCAAGTGTAGCCAATGCATCTGCCATTTGATTCTCTTCTCTCAGTAAGTGCTGAAACTTACACTCGGGGATAACCTGTGCCAACATTCTGAGGTAAAAAAGGTAAGGTTTCAACCGTTCTTCTTTCAATTCCCATTCTTCTCGCATCTGCTGGACTACCAACATAGAATCTCCATAGATTTCCACACTCCGGGCCTTCAAGGCTACCAATGCTGTCAAACCGAAAGCACATGCTTCATACTCGGCCATGTTATTAGTCACTCTGAATGTCAACCTCTTGGCCAAAGGTAAAGTCTCTCCCTTGGGGGTCACTATCACGATCCCAATTCCGGCTCCCTTGTAATTCACTGCTCCGTCAAAATACATCTTCCATCTTTGGACTGTTATTGCTTGGATCTCTTCATCTGGAAATTCAAACTTATACCGATCCCCCTCAATAGGTTGCAATGCTAGAAACTATGTTACTGCTCGTCCTTTGATCACTTTGGAGGTGAGATACTCAATGTCAAACTCTGTCAGCAATACCAACCATCTGCCCAATTTTCCCACTAGTGAAGGCACCAAATGAAGATATTTCAGAGGATTTTCCTTGGCCACTATCTGGATCTTGTATGATTGGAAATAATGCCGTAATTTTCTGGAAGCCCATACCACTGCGAGACAGATCTTCTCAACTTCCTGATATCGAGCCTCATACGGGAGCATCTTCTTACTCAGATAGTAAACTGCATGTTCTACCCCTGTCTCATCTGCATGTACCATCATTGCCCCAGTGCTTCTGATTCTATAGCCAAATACAATATCAAATGTCTGCCCGGTCTCAGAGGTTTCAATATAGGAGGCTTTACCAAGTACTCTCTGATTTTGTCGAAGGCTGTCTGACACTGTTCATTCCATCTCACTGGCTGATCTTTCCTCAACAGTTTGAAGATAGGCTCACATACTGATGTCAACTTGGCAATGAAACGACTGATGTACTGAATTTTTCCCAAGAATGCTCTGACTTCTTTTTCTGTCTTCGTTGCAGGCATTTCTATGATTGCCTTGATCTTCTCGGAGTCTACCTCTATTCCGCTCATTCCCACTGTATGACCAAGCAATTTCCCTGATGTCACCTCAAACACACATTTCTTGGGATTAAGCCGCAGGTTGTATCTGTCAACTCTCTGAATGAACCTTTCCAGTGCTCCAATATGTCCAACTTTTGTATCTGATTTCACCATCATGTCATCCACATACACCTCAATCTCTTTGTTCATCAAGTCGTGGAAAAGTGTAGTGGCCATCCGCTGATAAGTAGCCCCCGCATTCTTAAGCCAAAATGGCATAACCTTGTAACAATAAGTACCTCACTCAGTAACAAATGCAGTCTTATGTTTGTCTTCCTCAGCCATGAGGACCTGATTGTAACCTGAAAATCCATCTGCAAATGAATACATGGCAGATAAAGCCGCACTATCAACCAGAACATCTATATGCGGCAGAGGAAAATCATCTTTCGGACAAGCCTTGTTGAGATCTCTGTAGTCTACACACATTCTGACCTTCCCGTCTTTCTTTGGCACTGGTACTATATTACTCAACCACTCAGGATACTTTACTACTTCCAGGAACCCCACATCTATCTGTTTCTTAACTTCCTCTCTGACTTTCTCAGCCCATTCTGGTCTCATCCGTCGGAGTTTTTGTTTTACTGGCCTCATATTCGGATAAGTTGGTATTGTGTGCTGGGCAATGTTTCTGTCTACCCCAGGCATGTCCTCATAGGACCAAGCAAACACTTTGGCATATCTGACCAACACTTCTTCTAGTTCTTCTCCTCTCTTCAGAGGTAACTTCACTTGCAATCAGAATTTCTCTGGGGTTCTCAAGCGTACCCAAGTTAAATGCAGTAGTTCTGGCCAAACTGATGTCAAATATGCTTGATTCGTGCAGTGTAAATGGAAATGACTCAGGTAAGTAAGCAAAAGAGATGTCTTTATTATTGGATAATGCAGAAGTACATTCAAACAAATCAGGAAGGTAAATGTCTTCATCATCTATAGACACTTCTTCCTCTGCAACCAGGTTTTCCTCAGGCTTTTCGTCCTCTCCCAGAGTCAGGCTCTCTAACTTCAGTAGTTCTTCCTCCCAATTCTCTTCTTCTTTCCCCACAATATCTTCAACTATCTGCTTCTTTCCCAACATATCCTGGAAGATCTCAAACCCAGGTACGACAATTCCATTAACTTCCACAGGTTCAGGCTCCCCTTGATATCCTGAAGCTTTCACAAAACACTTCATTAGTTTCAGGCCCTTTTTCTTGACCTTGGTTTTTTCTTCATCAGATTTGTACCCCAAACCTTTCCGAGTAGTCTGTCCTCTGAAATCTGGCAATTTTGAACCTTCACCCTCACCCGCTCAAACTCATTTTTTCATGATCCTAGCCACCCTAGGATCCACCCATTCCTCAAAAGTAGCTGACACCTGAAACCTCGTGAAAGGTTGTATCTCCAAGGCAGCTACGGCATTATCTACCTCAACCCGGATAGTAACAACTTCTCCCTCATACGGGAATTTGATCATCTGATGTAAAGTGGAAGGCACGCCCCCAAGTTTGTGAAACCAAGGCCTTCCTAACAACAAGGCAAAGTGCAGGGTGTCCCAGCACTGTAAACTCAACTTCATCTTCAATAGGGCCTACCTTGACCATAGCCACAAAAGTACCCTCGACTCCCCTTTTACTGTCATCATAAGCCTTAATAGTCATGCTGGATGGGTCCAAGTCTGTTGCTTTTCATACCCAATCTCGCCAGAATTTTCAGCGGACACACATTGATGGACGAACCGTCATCCACCATCACACATGAAGTTCTCTTACCCCTCACCTCGGCCCTGATAAATAGAGTCCTATTATGATTTCTTCCCCTCCGACGGGAGTTCATCCTCAGAAAAAGATATATGCAAAGCTTCTTTCTGATCTGAACCAACAAACATTGCAGGAGTTGGCGTCTTCCGGTACCACAATCTTACTCAAGGCCTCAACCATGGCCTGCCTATGCTCCCGAGATGCACATAACAGTTCCCAGATACTCACTTGTGCTCTATTCTTCCTCAATTGCCTCAGCACTATATCCCCCTCAGTATTTTCTGCACTCTCAACCACTTCTCTACCATCTGTCAAAACTTTATTACCCTTCTCCGCCATATCATTGTAGAAACGACCACTGCGCGTCATTCCCCTTACTTCTTCACCTCATCACTGCTAGAGAAATCAAGCCAAATGTTTTTCCCCTGCTCAGTCTCATCTTCACTAGTACTATCCCAGATTCCAGGCAAAAGGCTTGAGGGTGAAAGGATTTTAGGATAATGTCTTCTGGGAGGCCAGAATTGATCATATAGGCTGGTGGTGGTATGGCACGGTAGTTGGGTAAGGGGTTTTCTGTGTGTGTCAGGCTGTTCTGTTTCTGGGTCAGGTATTTTCTTGGAGTCTATCAGGTCTTGGATTTCATTGCGGAGTCAGGAGCAATTGTCAGTGTCATGGCCCTTTTGTTGGTGAAAGTGACAGTAAAGACTTAGGTTATAATGTGATGGTGGGGGATTGGGTAATGGTTTGGCTTCTAGGGGTGACAGAAGTCCTTGTCTCTTCAACTTCTACAATACATTGGACAAGGGCCTACCCAAGTTGGAGAATCTCCGGTTCCGGATAGCGGCAATCTCAGCAGAAACGGGCTTTGTTCTCGATGTCCCCCCAATGGGCCTCATGTTCAGACCATAGAATTTTCTATTTTCGGCCTCTTCTTCCTCAATATCCATGACAGTTTCCCTAAACTGCCTAAAATCAGTAATTATGAAGGTCATCCTCCTTAGCTTCCCATAGATGGAGGGTTTGGTGCCCTTGATGATCATTTTAATCTGGTCATTCTCCGAGGGCGTAGTCTGCATTTTCAACAACTGACCCCTTCATCGGTCCACGTACTCCTTAAAACTCTCCTCCGATTTCTGCTTAACATTCTCCAGATCTCGGAGTGACAGATCGATCTCTAGGTCAGTGACATACTGCTTCAGGAAAGCATCATCAGCAACTCCCTCCAATCTTCCTTCACTTTCTTCTCCAAACTGTGGTACCACACCACGGGAGCTCCTTCAAGCGACATTCCAAACATTTTCTGCACTTGGCGCTGAGATAAGCCAACTGAACTCATGACTGATACAAACTGTCGGAGATGCACCCTTGGATCCCCATTCCCGTTAAACTTAGCCATATCAGGCATCTTGAACTGTGCCGGCAACTGTTCCTCGAAAGTCAGTGTGTCATAATCCAGCAAATCCTCATTCTTACCCCTCATCTTGCGGGTAACTGACTCAATCTGATCTCAAAGTTTCTGTAACTCTGCCTGAGACCCAGATACTCTGCCTGCTGCATACTCTGCCATATCATCATCAAAAGTGGGGATATCATCCCCCAACCCATTCGGAGGCTCCTCACGCCTCACATTCTCAGAAATTCCCCCAGCACGGGGCACAGCCTTACCAGCCACAGTAGTAGTCAAAGCTTGCAACTGTTCAGTGACCTTGGTGAGACTGTTCTCTAACTGATCCATACGAGATACCTCATTACCAGATTCACTCATGACTGTTACTGTTCTTTTAATGAGCCTTGTCCCTTCTCAAACCCAAACGGTATCTATGATGTCTTTTTAAGACATAGATGGTGTTAAGATGATATATGTATGTATGTATGAGGTGCATGAGATGCATGTAACATATATAACATACTACATCAACTAAAATTCTCAAACAAATCGGCCCATTATCATTTTAGAAACTTTTGGGCTAACTGTCATAGGAGTGAACTCGTCCCAGTTTAAATGGCCCAACAAGTTCACATCTCATGGCAATGAGGCCAACTAAATCTAAATAGTAATGTTCCGAACACAAGCACAAAGTGGCCCATCAACACTTAGAATCTTTTGGCCCAATCGTCATAAAATACGTTCTTGTCCCAGTTTAAATGGCCCAACAAGCCCATATCCCATGACAAATGGTCCAAATGGATCCAAACGACGATGTTCCCAAACACAAGCATAAAAGATAATGCAAACATAAAGTAATAATTTCTACGTAATGGCCCATCAACATTTCAGAAGCTTTGGGCCTAGTAGTCATAAAGTACGAACTCGCCCCAGTTTAAATGGCCCAGCAAGTCCTCATTTCTGACAATAGTCCAACTGCATCTAAATAAGGATGGTCCACAAGCTCATACTCAAGGAAATAATTGTTACTTTAACCATACAATCCCGGTATATGGGTGGGTTCGCAGGAGTGTAGACAAAGGCTCTCATCGGTGAAGGATGGCCCACAACTAGGTCTCCCCAATCAAGGGTTCAAGCGACCAAGTGAACGCACCCTTTTTTATACACTAAGGTACGTGCCAATGAGCTATGGTGTGTGACTGACTGTCAAATGGATTTCCCATTGTAGATTCCCCAGAAGGAAGGTGGAGCGAGGCTCACTTAAATACCCAAGCCTCTTAGGCTCTTATCGCTTGGTGTCAGGAATAAACAACGAGTCCTCCAAATTAGTCCATCATAATAGGCTACGAGTAGATGGCTATATAGGTGCCTTCACAGCTTTTCCTTCTAGAAAGGTAGTGAATGAAGGAAGACACCAAACCATTACCTAGCCTTAAAATGCCTTTGATTAAACCCCATTTTATCCACTATAGACACGGTCAATTAAAACATAAATCCAAACATAACAAGACAATATTTCGGGGCCGATTCTCTATCCCCAGTGGAGTCGCCAGACTGTGGGACACAGGAACTGGACGACGCATGTTGTTCCAGGCTCGCGGCCTGGTTGGGAGTACGGAATAGTCCGGGGGACTAAACCGAAGAATAATGGAGTCGCCACCTAGTGTGAACCAGGAAAATGAGATTTAAGGCCGCACTCACCCCTTGCAAGGGAATACCTCAAACCGTTGGGTTTGGAATGGTCCCTTACTTATGTCACTTGTAATGAAATGATTTATGTAATAATTTAATCAAGTTTAAGTAACACTTATTTCCAAGAGTATCATGCTTCTAAATTCACATGCATACATTAACAACTTCATCTAAATTTACATGTAACACATATCTGAATTTGCATACAGCCTATTAGCATGTAATCTATGTCTCAATTTGCATACATAAAGATTAACATAAGGCAAGCATACAAGTTAATAAACACATTATACTCATACATGTTGGGAATACAGATGAACGACACCTACACAATCTTGCATAATGCATAGAAACAATCAGGTTTATCATACGAAGGAATAGCTACTAGGGACAATTATGTACGAAATCTGATGAAAATAACTCAGTTCAGTGGGTACGCGTTCGCGTAGCGTTCGAGAATGCGTTCGAATGGTAAACAGAAGGTTCGCGTTCGTATAGCGTTCGAGAACGTGTTCGAACGGAGCCAGACCTGATGCATGAAAGACTAAGAAGATGCGTGCACGTTCACGTAGCATTTGATAACGCGTTCGAATGGTAAACAAAAGGTTCACGTTTGTATAGCGTTCGAGAACGCGTTCGAACGGTAAACAGAAGGTTCGCGTTCGTGTGGCATTCGAGAACGCGTTCGAACGAAACCAGACCTAATGCATGCAACACATTCATAGACAAACAAATCCACAATGTAGGACCTCACGTATCCGATTGAACTCATCTCACATCCAATCGAATATACACCAACCGGCGCGGCAAAGCATCGTGGTAAAGGATTTTAACCCCTCTAAATATGGGACCTTTAATCCGACTTACTAAGCCCATGCACTCGATCGTATCTTGCATACAAAGATAAAGGCAATCACATCAAACTTGGTATTCGCAATTGAACATATCTTACATTCAACCGAACACACATCAACCGGCGCGGTAAAGCATCGTGGTAAAGGATTTTAACCCCTCCAAATAGGGGACCTTTAATCCGACTTACTAAGCCCATGCGCTCGATTGTATCATACATACAAAAGTAACATGCAAAATTCAAATAACGAAAAAATAAATAAACCGAAGCAACATAAAACAAAAGAGGGCGCCGTTTACTTAAGCGGTACGTGGAGTTGTATCCCGAGTACATATCATACTATCGTCCATTCAGAATCGCTATGAAATTTATGTCCGGGTTTCCATCCGATATACCGCGAGAGTTGACACATCTTTTATTTTATTCCAAGTCCACAACAACATTTTTTCATGATTCATACATATTTATCTACTCAAGGGCCACAACATGCATTTTGTCATAACAATCATGCAAATAATACTCAATGAATAATAAAAAAAATAGAAATGAGTGTGGAAAATACCCTCAGGTCTAACCTTTTTGCCAACTTTCGGACTCACGTTTCGCGGAGATTGGAAGGGTAAAGCTCCTCTGCTTCTCCGGTTCACTAGTTTAGCATCTTGGCTTGTTGTTTTGCTGCTTTGCTTGCTGTTGGCCTCCGTTTTGCTGCTGTTTCTTTGTATTTTCCATTCACTGTTCAGGTCACTGTTTGGGCGTGCATGGCTGCTGTTTTTGGTGCAGTTTTGTGTGGTTATTTCAAGGATTATAAGTGCAGTTTTTATGTTACTGCAGTTCGGTTTTTTGGTTGTAATTTTCGGTGGTGGAGGGCTGCTGTTTGTGTGTTTTTAGGGCTGTTGTATGCGTGTTTTAGGGCTGCTGTATAGGCTATTTTTCGGTGATACGAGGTTGCTAAATGGAGGTATGATTTTCGGTGATTAGGGGAAGGAGATGAAGAGAATTTTTTTGTTATTTCTTTGTAGTATGAGTGAACTTCTAGGGTTTCTTGCTGTGATTTTTGTGTGAGTTATGTGTATGAGCTAGCGGCATCATGTCTTGGTTAGGGGTTGTTTATATAGAGAATGGCTAGGGCTTCACCTTGTCTCACAAGGAAGGGATTTGATTTAGTGTTGAGCAAGAAAAGTCAAAGATTGAGGGCGGACAAATTTGGTTTAGATTAGGAAGTCAATATCTTTAATTTGTTATACTTGATTTTAATTAGCATGACATCTTTTTAATTTAGTATGTGATTTTGTTTAGTTAGGAAGTTAATATATTGATTTGTCTTAATAGGTATGATTATATTTTATGTTTTATTTAATGGTAAATGGATTAATTATTTTATTTAATTCAATTACATTATCTAATTAATATTTAATTTAATTTCCCATGTGTTTTAAATGTGTTTTATTAATTGGGATGTGTTTTTGGGATTTGGTGGGCTAATTGGGCTGGGGTGTGAGGCTAGCAACAAAACCAGAAATACCGACACCGTTCGAACGCCCCTTCGAACGCTACACGAACGCCCGCAATATGCTTGACGTTCGAATGAAGTAGCGGACGCAGCACGAACGAAACCAGTGAGCTTGCGAAATGAATCCGATGACGTACTTATTCTGAATTTCCCTTCCTCCGACCTCTGTTTCCCGCAATATCCTTAATTAAAAAGGTAGTGCCTCCAACTGAGACTCATCATCGGGTTTCACATGCGAAAATGCAATGCCTACACCAAGCCCTCCTTGTGTTGATCATCAAGGTCCAAGCTTCGAGTGTTGATTCCAAGCTCAAGGATTGGTTTCCCTATAACCTTTGTATGACTTCTTTATGTGCTAGCATTGGAAAATTTTTCCTTAATCGTTGTGTGACTCTCGGCCAAGCCGAGAGAAGAGATGAAATTTTCACTTTGGGCGTGAATGGAGGAAGAAGAGAGAGAGAATGAAAGTTGTGTTATTTGATTTCAAAAAAACAAAATTAAAGATATACCAAAAATGGTATATGTCTTTCAAATTTAGAAAATGTGTTTTACAAGTTAACTACACATCATCACCCACTTCACCTAAATCCATCGCCAAAAAGTGATGATAAAGACAAATGATGTGACATGTGATGTGACTTGTGGGCCCCACTTGATTCAAAATACGAGTGGGCCCGTAATACATCCCGGGCTCGGGTTCGCTAATTCTGAATTAACGAATTTTCTGTTGCGACGTAATTAAATAAATTTAAATTAAATAATTATGCCTATCAAAATTACTATTCACGTCTCTCGCGAATTAATTCTAAATTAATTCGTTTGCCCAAATTAAAATCTAATTTTAATTCCGCGTCGAAATCTAATTTCGTATAATATATCGAATATATTATTTTATCGATTAATTTCGAATTAATCCTTCTCTCTCTTCAAATAGTATTTTATCCCAGATAAAATTTCTCCGTAATTAATCCTAGATTAATTTTCTCTCTCATATAATTAATCCCAGATTAATTATATGCGAGTCATACGTCATCGGTGAATCTTTGGGAAGCGACCCATGAGATCCCTGGATATGTTGGTAGTAAATACAGTCGTCGGACTATTCGAACACGTACGTACCTAGTACTACGTTTTTACCGATTTACAAGACATGGTTGGCTTCTAGCAAAGCAATGTGCCTACCCAATTCTCCATAAATATTCTTAAAGGAATATATAATCTGTATCAGGCGTAGTATACGTAGTATTGCGTATTGCGATCCAGTATCGAATGTCACATGATAGGCCTGGGGCTGGAATTGTGTCTGCCCCGTACGAAGCATATATCGGATCTCTGGTAACTAGTCTCTATAATCGGATAAACATGACCTAGTCATATTATCCCGATGACTGCAGTATATAAGAGTACTAGTTCTGTATCCTACGTAATCATCATCTCCATATGACTGGAGTGATACTTCAATCTTGACATCACACCCAATACACTACGATTCTCAGTATACCCAGGAGAGGCGTACACAGAACCTGTTAAAGCCCTGGACGACCAAAACCAAAGTATACTCATTTTCGTAAGTATTAGCGATGCAAGTCTCAGGTTAAGACCAAATACACCTACCCTGATTCGGACTTCCATAGACACATAGTCATACTACCCATGGAATTCCGAGGGGTCTATCTATAGCGAAGCTGTTTCCGTACCATCGGTAAAGACAACCTTCTATCACACTTGCAAAAATATCAAATACTTAAATATATGAGAACTATGATGTTATGCTCCCACAACGCGCACAAGTGCAATACTAGTATATTCTGTATTATCAATGTCCAATCTCGATAATACTACGACTAGGGATGTTTTAATGATTAAACTTTAGTGGATTAATATTGTCTCATATCTTATTAATCCGGAACTAATCATATGGACTTTTATCATTTATATATCCCGGTAATCCAATTACAAATGATAAAAGAGCAATTTCCTTTGTCACATAGTTAATTTGTACAACAACACCATGTTCTGTACAAATAGTGATGATATGGGTCATAATTGTCCAACATATACAAGTCATCATCAAGACAAATTTGTTAACATCTTTAGTCCGTGTAATGTTTTATTACTTCTAGTCCATATGATTAAAATGATATATTATTTTCTTTGGAATATTTAGGTATTCGAAAATTTTTCTTAATCTCATGTAATTGCTATGCTTAAATGAGAAATTTTTCTTTGTAATTGTAATGCTTATAGGAATATGTCACTTTTATAAGATAATAAGCAAATCGAGTTTATCTTGAATTCATGTTTTTTTTTTAGTTAGAACTTTTATGGACAATATTTGTTTAGTACACTTTGTTTTAAGAAGTTAGAGCTTTCACTTACCATATGACCCTTTTGCTAATATCAAAGTGGGAGATAAAGTAAAAGAATGCACCTGAAGCTAATCTTTCTTTTAAGTGTATTTTTCCAAAATCTTAGGATCAAAGAAAGATTCACATGTTAAGTTACATAGAATTGCCATCGTCAAAATGGGGGAGATTATCGGTACAATGATTTTGATGATGCCAATGAAGCAAAAATGATCAAATATAATAAGCTCAAAAACATGAAGACTTTAGTTAGCGACTTAATTTCGATGGTGTCAAACGTCTACATATTAGCGAATTAAGTTCGATGAGGCCAAGCAGCAAAAAGATAATGATGAAGTCAAAAAGATGATGGTGAAGCCAAAATGAGCTACAAGATGATCAAATAATCTAAAGGATGATAAAGAGTCAAAAAGAGTATGAAAAAGCTAAAGCAAGAGCCAAGCAAGATGAAAATCAAAGATGGCGATTGAATGTTATATTCATATTAGTGAGCTTTAATACATTTGGGTTAAGAAATTCACATTTAAATCTTTGTAATATTTATGAGTACCCAAATTGTGGTCGTAAAATTTTCTTTATCAAACACTTGTGTGAGTGATGAGTACTCTCAAGGGTGGAATTGCTGTAAAATGTTTAAGAAGCCTTGGAAGAAAATCCTAAAGGTTTGGGAGTGAGCCGGGAAAACTCTCGTTGTAAAGTGTGGAATCATTTTACATAGTGGAAAGCTTCAAGCATGTCTTGGAGTAGTGGACGTAGGCAAGGAGTTGGTCGAACCACTATAAATCCAGTGTCAATTTCTTTATTTCTATTACATTAATTCATTGCAAGTTTTATATTATTCTTTCATATCATATATTAAACTTGCCATTGTTAAAATTAATATTGTTAATCACTTTTTGGATAATGAAAATCGATATTTTATTTATTATTCATTGTTTAATATATTAATTGGGTAATAGAATTCTAAGCATAATCGGTAAAACTACTAAGTAGCTTAATACACTAAAAGAAATAAGGTTTTTAACGTCGAAATATATCAACGCTAAAATTCTCAAATTGGACGCTAAAGGGAATTGGCGTCAAATAATTTTGACGTCAAAAGGTGGACAAGAAAGACAATTAGGGTGGAAAGAGAACATTTCGACGCTAAAGTTTAACATTTTGAGTCCAAAAATTTACGACGAAAAAACATAATTGCGGTGACTATTTGGCGACGAAAATTTTCGACGCTAAATGACCTATTTGGCGACGAATATGTTCGACGCTAAAAGATATAAAATATTAAAATGTAAAATTATTTTATTACTTTTAGCGTCGAATAATTCGACGCTAAAAGGTATAAAAAATTTATTATTTAACGTACTTTTGCTCCGAAATATTCAATTAATATTTTGAAAAATATTATAAAAAAATAATTTACTAAATAATAGTACAATTATTTATACTAATAATTATTTTTTTATTATGATTAAAATTTATTAAATAAAATAAATACATAGTCCATTAAGAGTGTTTGTTGTGAATGTTTATACAAATGAAAATGAAATTTATTGATGGTGTGATAGAGGGACGTTCGAGCCCGAATCTCTATGGCCGAGTGAGGCCTCCAGCATCTCCCTGAAAGACCTTATCTGCTGGTCGAAGTCTTGCATCTTCCTTTGGTGGTCCACCTTGACCTGCAGTAGCTACTCCTAAGTTTTCTTTGCCTTGTAATATGACTTAGGTAATTCGCTGCCAACCAGTAATATTTGGCCAGGTAAGTCTAGCATCATATCAATACTTTTATTGGTCATTCTGTTCATTACTTTAATGTACAATAATTTCACAATAAAATTCAAGATCGACATCCCAGCACCTTCAAATGGTATTTTTTGTGCCTCATCAAGTAGTTGACTAAATAAATTTTGATCATTCCATCTAACACTAGTATGTCACCGCCAACACTATGACCGACTTGTAGACCTTATAGGTCGCGCAAAGCATCGGTTATCTCATCGTTTTTAGGTTGATTGTAACTATTAATCCCTTCACCGGAATAAATAAACCATGATTGAGAATTATACTGCTCACCATGATAAATCCACGTACGGTAAGTTGGTGATATTCCCGGTATATATAAATGATTCTAAACTTCATCTAATTGTTTCCTTTTACTATTCATATAATTTATACATGGACACCGAACACGATCTTCTGCATCAATGTGTTGCTTTTCCGATTCCATGAACTGAAAAACTCCATTACGGTATTCAACACTCAATTTATCCACCGAGCTCATCCAATTTCTATCCATTTCAACCAAATATCTACATATAAAAATATAATTATTAGACATTATATTAAACTCATCAACATCACCAATTCATTAATTATTTATTTAATTATAAACATATTTAGTTTATTAATTAATTACAAAACAAAACATATTTAGTTAATGTAACATCCCCAATACGGGAGATGTTACCTGTAGGGGATAGACCGTACTAACCCCATAAGCCTCTGACTCTGCCAACTGCTACTCAATTATTAATACTCTTTCTCAAATTATATGTATATCAATCGTGTGGGACCGTAGTCCAAACTTAACAACTCAATACACAAACTCTACTCCAACAATTTATACATACAGACACATGTTTCTACAATGATTACACATATCTCAATTACTAATACATGATTTTTATTTGTTTCTGACTGACTCCAACTGGACTCTCACTTTTTGACTTGGATTGGTGGACTCCAAACCCTAGTGACTGCATCGGTATTCGTCCTCCCGAGCTCATCCTATGAGAATACCTGCAACCACATAAAACTGGGAGTGGGGGGGTTATATGAAAACTCTTTTGAATAATACTGCATCTGAAATCTTCTTTACAAAACTCATCTTTCTGGAAACTGCTTTTGAAGCTCTGGTTTCTGAAAACTATTTCTAAAATCTGATTTTCTGAAAGTTGTATACTGAAAATCTGGAATCTGAAACTAGTCTATATCTGAAAAACTTGACACATGGGAGTGTTACATATCGTCATCCCCCCATACACCTATCTGGAGCCAGGAATGTAAAACCATGACTTTGGGGCGTTACATATCACCGTCCCCCAAATCATGCCACTCTTGTCCCTGAAACTGGTGGTCTTCGGGCGTTACATATCACCGTCCCTCAAGCCACAAACTAGAACTGGGGTTGCGGATCTATGGTACCCTCTAAGCTCTGAAACTAGAGTCTAGGGGCGTTACGTGTTGGACAATAATGACCCATAGCATCATTATTTGTAGTGAATATGGCGTTGTTGTACAAATTAACTATGTGACAAAGGAAATTGCTCTTTTATCATTGTAATTGGATTACCTGGATATATAAATGATAAAAGTCCATATGATTAGTAACGGATTAATAAGATATGAGACAATAGTAATCCACTAAGATTTAATCATTAAATATCCCTAGTCGTAGTATTATCAAAACTGGACATCGATAATGCGTAATAGGCTAGTATTACATTTGTGCGTGTTATGGAAGCCTAACAGCATAGTTAACATATATTTGGGTATTGGATACTCATGTAAGTGTAATGGGAGGTTCTGTTTACCGATGGTACGGAAACAGCTTCGCTCTAGATAGACCCCTCGGAAACTCATTGGTAGTATGACTATGTGTCTATGGGAATCTGAATCAGGGTAGGTGTATTTGGTCTTAACCTGAGACTTGCATCGCTAATACTTGCGACAATCAGTATACTTTGGTTTTGGTCGTCTGGGGCTTTAACAGGTTCTGTGTACGCCTCCTCTGGGTATACTGAGAATCGTAGTGTATTGGATGTGACATCAAGATGGAAGTATCACTTCAGTCATATGGAGATGATGATCACGCAGGATACAGAACTGGTACTCTTGTATACTGTAGCTATCGGGATAATATGACAAGGTCTTGATTATCCGATTATAGAGACTAGTTACCAGAGATCCGATATATGCTTCATACGGGGCAGACACAATTCCAGCCTCAGGCCTAGCATGTGACATTTCTAATACTGGATCGTAATACGCAATACTACGTATACTACGCCTGACAAAGATCTTGTATTCCGCAGAAGAATATTTCTGGAGAATTGGGTAGGCACGGTGCTTTGCTAGAAGCCAACCATGTCTTGTAAATCGGTAAGAATGTGGTACTGGGTACGCACATATTCGGATAGTCCGATGACGTATTTACTGCCAACATATCCAGAGATCTCGTGGGTCACTTCCGAAGAAGATTCACCGTTGAGATTTGACTTGAACAGAAAATTAATCTGGGATTAATTATGAAAGAAAAAATAATCTGAGATTAATTACGGCAATGAATTAATCTCGGATTAATTAAAAGATACAGAATTAATCTGGGATTAATTGCGACGAGAATTTTATGGATTAAATTCGTCGAGAAGAGAGAGAACGCGATTAATTTGGAATTAATCGGCAAAATAAATTTAATAGTTAAATTGGATTTTCTATTTAATTGGGCTAAAATAATATATTGGATATATTAATTGAAATTAGATTTCAATACGGAATTAAAATAGATTTTAATTCAAGGGAACGAATTAATTTAAAATTAATTCGCGACCGACTTCCGTAATAATTTTGCTAGGCATTATTGTTTAATTAAATTAGATTTAATTACGTTACAATGGAAAATGTGTTTAATCGGATTTAACGAAGCCGAGCCCGAAGTGTGTAGAGTAAGCCCACTTGAATTTTGAATTAAAGTAGGGCCCACCAACTTACATCAACAAGTCACTTGAGTGATGGAAGTGGTTGGAAGCTTTTAACGGTTTCTTGTCAAACACACTTAGCTTTTTTGGAAAAAGTATATACAAACTTTTTGGATTTTTGATTTTTAAAAAATTGATTTTAGAAATCAAAATGCAAAAAACACTATTCCTTATTCTCTCTCACAAAATGCCGAACTTCATAGCTCATTGGAGGAGAAATTTTTCTTTCATTTTTTGTTCAAGCTAGCACTTAAAGGAGTGAATCAAGGTGATAGGGAAACTCACCCGAGAGTATGGAACTGATTTCAAGCTCCGAAGCTTTCAACACATCCAACAAAAAAGGAATTTTTGAATTCTCCTCAACCAATCAATGTGAGTATTCCGCAACTCTCTTCTTGATATTCACACACGAATCACTCTTAGACGATCTTGGCATGTTCTAGGACACTTACATTGGTATCAGAGCGATCTAAGTTTGATTTGGAATTCTAGGGTTCTTAAACTTTGATTTGGAAATTTTGTGTTTGTAGCTTGATTTTCTTAAATTGATGGTTTGGTTGAGTTTATATGATGTTGAATTGGATTTGTGCATCATTGATTTTGTGAAAAATTGATTAGATTATTTTTTCCCAAATTCACATGCTTGGCAGAAAGTTACCCAGGAATAAGCTCATGGGAATTTTTGAAATTAAATATTGGATGTGTTGATGGCATGATAGAAATATTGAATGTTGATTTAAATTGGATTGAAATCAAATTGAACGATTTTTGTTGCCATTTCCGTGAGATGATAAACATGTTATAATGAATTGTTTTGCTTCAATTTGTGTTGGACATGAATTGGAAATGTATAGCATGATTAATGAATAATTAGTGTTTTGGAAGTATTAGATTAATTAATTAATTATGGTAATTACACGTGAATTGAATTAATTTATAATTTGGAATAATAAGTTAATTTAATTTATTGTATTTGGGCTTAATGGGCTTGGTTGGGCCAAGTTGGTTTAGGATAATTGGTTGGATCCATTGGGCCTAAAACCATTTCCATAAAGTCCAAATATGATAATTGGACCTTTAAAATTTTAATTGGCCTAATGGGCCTAAATTGATTTTTGGCATAGGTCTAACCATGTATACTTTTTTTCTTGCCTTCTAGAAACTTTTTTCCCCACTCTCTGGATAACTTTTTTAGGTTTTCATATCTCGTTTGTACTCCTGGTAATAGATTAAAATGACTTCAGGGGAAATTCTTAACATGAGTCTATAGTGTTGTGGTTTTCGTAAGGAATACTATTCGAATAATCTAAGAAAGCTTACTAACCTGTCTACAGAACTTTAAGGATGTACTCGAGGATCATATACTGGAGAGGTAGTGTCTTGCATACGAGCATCCTGGACATACTACGTATATAAAACCATAACAATCTGCCTATTGCAGTCAATGACTCCCTAGACCTTGCTCTAATACCATCTTTGTAACATCCCCAAAACGAGAGATGTTACCGATATGAGATAGACCGTACTAACCCCATAAGCCTCTGACTCTGCCAACTGCTACTCAATTATTAATACTCTTTTCTTAAATTATATGTATATCAATCGTGTGGGACCGTAGCCCAAACTTAACAACTTAATACATAAACTCTACTCCAATATTGTATACATACAGACACATGTTTCTATAATGATTACATATCTCAATTACTAATACATGATTTTTATTTGTTTCTGACTGATTCCAACTGGACTCTTACTCTTTGACTAGGACTGGTGGACTCCAAACCTTAGTGACTGCATCAGTATCCGTCCTCCCGAGCTTTTCCTCCGAGAATACCTGCAAGCACAGAAAACTGGGAGTGGGTGGGGTGTTGGACAATTATGACCCACAGCGTCACTATTTGTACAAATCATAGTGTTGTTGTACAAATTAACTATGTGACAAAGGATATTGCACTCTTATCAATTGTGATTAGATCACCTAAATATATAAATGATAGGAGGTCTCTATGATTTGTTCATGGATTGAAAATGATATGAGACAGTATCAGTCCACGAAGGATAAATCATTAAATATCCCTAGTCAGAGCATTATCGAGATTGGACATCGATAAATGCGTAAAAGACTAGTATTACACTTGTGCGCGTTGTGAGGGCACAACAGCATAGTTCTCATATATTTGGGTATAGGATACTCATGCAAGTGTAATAGGAGGTTGTGTTTTACCGATGGTACGGGAAACAGCTTCGCTCTGGATAAGACCCCCTTGGAATTCCATTGGTAGTATGACTATGTGTCTATGGAAGTCCGAAATCATGGTAGGAATATTTGGTCTTAACCTGAGACTTGCACCGCTAATACTTGCGACAATCAATATACTTTGGTTGAGGTCGTCCAGTGCTTTAACATGTTCTGTGTACGCCAATACTGGGTATATTGAGAATCGTTGTGTGTTGGGTGTGATGTCAAGACGGAAGTGTCACTCCAGTCATATGGAGATGATGGTCACGTAGCATACGGTACTAGTACTCTTAAATGCTGCAGATATCGGGATAAAATGACAAGGTCAGGTTTATCTGATTATAGAGACTAGTCACCAGACATCCGATATGTGCTTCTTACGGGGCAGACACAATTCCAGCCCCAGGCCTAGCACGTGATCATTCGATACTGGACCGAAATACGCAATACTATGTATACTATGCCTGAATAGATCCTTTATTCCTGTAAGGATATTTCCGGAGAATTGGGTAGGCATGGCGCTTTGCTAGAGGCCAACCTTGTCTTGTAAATTGGTATAAACGTCGTACTTAGTACGTACGTGTTCGGATAGTCCGACGACCGAATTTACTGCCAACATATTCGGGGATCTCATGGGTCGCTTCCCAAAGATTCACCGATGACGTATAACTCGCACTCTAAATTAATCTGGGATTAATTAGAAGAGAGAGAAAGTTAATCTGGGATTAATAGCGGAGATATTTTATCTGAGATAAAATATCATTTAAAGAGAGATAACGATTAATTTGGAATTAATCGGTAAATTAATATATTCGATATATTAAACGAAATTGGATTTCGACGCAGAATTAAAATTAGATTTTAATTCGGGCAAACGAATTAATTTAGAATTAAATCGTTAGCGACATGAATAATGACTTCGCTAGGCGTAATCATTTAATTACGTCGCAACGGAAAATTCGTTAATTTGGAATTAGCGAACCCGAGCATGAGATTATTTACGAGCGCATTCGCATTTCGAATTCGAGTGCGGCACGTCGAATCAAGCTTCAAATCGCTAGTCGCATCAAGCGTCAAATCACAAGTCACTTTGAGTGATGTGACTTGACAACTTGATAGATTGAGTGATGTGAGTGGTTGGGGCTTTAATGGTTTGACTTTTAAAAGCCAAATTCAAGTGAAATTTATTTTGAAATTCAAATGTGTGTATATAATACACAAATTTGGAAACCAATCACAACATTCTCTCTTCCTCTCATCTCTCTCATTCTCACGCCCTTGGGGCCAAAACACTTACTGGTTTTCAACAAAAACGTGAGCAGTAAGGAAGCAAGAGTGTGATTTTGTGGCAAAATTCACAAGTGCTAGCACACACTTACGAGACATGCGAAGGTGATAGGGAAGTCCACCCATGAGCCGGGAACCATTCGACGAAGCTTGGAGCTTGACGAAGTTGATCCGCGAAGCCAAACCAGTAAGCTGCGCAAAGCCCACTGCCGAATGCACAAGGAGCAGAATTTTGAGTTTTGTTGCTTGTTGCGTCGCTCAACCGATCGATGTAAGTATTCCGCAACTTCTTCGATGTGTATTCGGACTTGATTCATGCTTATTATTGATCTTGGGACCTTAATAGAAACCAACAATGGCATCTAGAGCAAGGTTTGAGCATGAAAAAGTTTAGGGTTAAAATTTGGGTAAATTGATTTTGAGCATGAATTTGTGAAATTTGATGAATGAATATGCTTAAATGTGTTTGAATTGAAGTTTGATTGGATCAATTTCAAGAAAATTGGTTTGGAACAATTTTGCCCAAATTGGATGGCTTGGCCGAATGTCTTGTGCCCTAAAATGTCTTGGTTTTTTTGATTGTTGATTCATTGGATGAGTTATAAAATCATTCGGGAATGTGATTTAATGTCTTTGTGGAATTAATTGGATTGAATTCGAATCGGACACAAATCCCCTCCCTTGGCCGAGACTTGTAGCATGTAAATTGGGTTTGATTTTAATCAAAATGTGTTGGACATGTGATGATGATGATGAACATGATTAATTGGGCTAATTGGTGTTTTGGAAATATTGAATTGGTTAATTAATTGTGTAAATACACTTTAGTGTAATTAAATTGGAAATTGGATTTTTTGTATTTAATTAATTGGGCCTTCAAAATTGGATTTGGGCTTTAGTGTTGTATTGGGCTTGTTGGGCTTTGTTGTACAAAGTTGGTTTAGGCAAAATTGGTTGGATCCAATGGGGCCCAAAACCGCTTCCATAAAACCCAAATGCGACTTAATGGACCTTTAAAGTTTAATTGGGCCTAATGGGCCAAATTGATTTATGGGCTTATGGGGTAACTCCCTGATTGGACTTTGGTTATCGGTTTGACCCGAGTTGACCAAAAGTCCACATCCTTAAGAAATTATTAAAAGCCCATTGGACTTTAATTAAATTGACGTTAGACGTTAATCGGGCTTTGAAACCCGTTGCGATTAAATTTGGAATTTAAGTCGTGAAAGGTTTATTAATAAAGTGTAATATTTAATTTGGAATTAAATAGTGAATTGGAATTAATACAAATTGAATTGGATTTAATTTTTTAGTTTAATTTAATTCGAGAATTCGTACTTTGAGTACTTATTCGCAAAAAGAGTTTGACTCGAGCAAAATCAAATCGTTGTTTGAACGTTGGATGATCACTAATTATCATATTAATTAATTTGATTAGATTGATTGATAACATGCTTGTGTGAATACATGGTTGCGATGCATGAATAATGTATATCGGATGGATATTAGAAGGGTGTGACAATTTTAGAAATTGTTGTAATAAATTCGATTTATTAATTGGACCTGCGAGTGTCCAGCCTTATCACCTCCATATTCTTTGTATTCTCTTCTCACATATTCCCCTCAATGCAAATAAGGTTTCTTTAGAAGTGTAGTGTAACGGGTAGAAGTAAATACTTGTGCTAGCGGGAGAGAGAAATGGAGAGATTTGATGTAGGATCATTGTGTAAAGTATCCATCCGCATATCATTATTATTTTATTATATGCGCTTTATTATGTGTTTAGAATGCATGTTTAAGGGTGTATGATGATGAGACCTTAACAAAGATAATAAATTGGTTGCCAATTTGCACACGAAAAACCCTAAAAAAATATTATGCGTTTTTCCTTCCATTGAGTGATTCTTGCTCAAGATCTAAGACGGCATTGGTTTGTTGGCCAAAGTCAAGGCCTTTGTCTGTCGAGGATGTGTTTGAATCATGAAGGCTTTGTTCCATATCAATGTCTTGTCCAAGTTTTGGTTTGTTGGCCAAAGTCAAGACCACTTCTTGTCCATCGACATTGATTACGAAGCTTTCCATGGTCAATGGATCGCGCTTGACTAGGATCACTAAGTTTGTTGTGGCAAAGCCAAGGCTTAGTTGGTTCAGAGGAAAAAGGTTAGGTAATACATTGGATGTATTGGCATATATAAGATATATGTTTTGGACTTGGATGTCCCCCTACCGGATCTAGGAATTGGATTTGATCCAATCGATCTTAGAGATCTACCTAGTTAATTATCATACAATTTGTTGGCCAAAGTCAAGATTGTGTGATATTTAACGGGATCCTAGCCCACTAGGAAACGCGGTTTCCCGAGTACTCGACATAGGGTTAGAGGCTCGCCGAAAAATAGTGGGAGGCATGAATTGAATTTGCAATACTCGTTTAATTACTTGTCATA
This sequence comes from Zanthoxylum bungeanum, assembly GCA_019454045.1. Taxonomy (NCBI): domain Eukaryota; kingdom Viridiplantae; phylum Streptophyta; class Magnoliopsida; order Sapindales; family Rutaceae; genus Zanthoxylum; species Zanthoxylum bungeanum. The sequence continues at coordinate 38,896 of SKCR01038964.1, read as the reverse complement.
CGCGCTCGAACAAACATCATTCGTCGTAATAAATTAAATGTTAGTTGGACTAATATTTAAATCGTTGTTTTTAATAAATAGTTGGACTATATTCAAACAATTCATTTATAGTTGATTTATAATGGATTATCGTAATCAATATAATTGATTTTAATCTATTAAATTATAGTTGATTAAATAGTTGGACTATTGTAATCATTATAATAAATAGTACCTAAACGTTGATTAAATAGTTGGACTATTAAAATCAAGAGATAATATGAAAGATTGACATTTAAAACATAATCCTAGGGAAAATGTATTGAAATGGTTTAATTTTCAATTTGGAATAAATTTCAGGATGGTCCTGGAGGAAATTAATAAGTTATTTTATTGATAAAATAATATATTATGCCTAAGCCGGAGTTAAGAATAGTATAGCATAATCTTTGGAAGATTTATGTAATGATAACTTAAGTGCTTAATCCATTAAGCTTGTCGCAGTAGACTCCTTAATTTCTTGATCATAACTAAGGATTAGATCCTTAAAGTATGATAATGAAATTGAAGGATCTTCATAAATTTATACTTAGATTTTAAAAGTACTAAATTGCAATAAATAACTCTGGAGAGTTAATGACTTTTCTCAAGGAGACAAAGTCAAAGTTGCAATTAGGCAAGTAGCGCAAGGCGCACCTTACTTCGATATTCTAGAAGGCCAAGGCTTGGCCAAGGCTTCTGGAGTGTTGAAACTGGCAAAGGCAAAATCATTATAATCTTCTAGGAAGATAAATGACAATCCCAAAATGTCTGCCTTAAATGTGGGGCAAACGGAGATCGCGGAAGCGTGACTGCCGTTTTAAACAAGCAGACATGAAGGAATTGAATACTGTTGGATAATATGACCCATAGCGTCACTATTTGCACAGATCATTGTGTTGTTGTAGCAAATTAACTATGTAATAAGGAAATTGCACTCTCATCATTTGTGATTAGATCACCATAGATATATAAATGAAGAGAGGTCCCTATGATTAGTTCCTGGATTGAGATGATATGAGACAGTATCAGTCCACGAAGGATTAATCATTAAATATCCCTAGCCGTAGTATTATCGAGACTGGACATCGATAATGCGGAATAGGCTAGTATTGCACTTGTGTGCGTTGTGAGGGCACAACGACATAGTTCTCATATATATAAGTATTGGATACTTATGCAAGTGCGATAGGAGGTCGTGTTTCACCGATGGTACGGAAAACAGCTTCGCTCTGGATAGACCCCGCGGAATCCCATTGGTAGTATGTCTGCGTGTCTATGGGAGGCCGCATCAGGGTAGGTGTATATGATCTTAACCTGAGACTTGCATCGCTAGTACTTGCGACAATCGGTAAACTTTGGTTTTGGTGGTTGGGGGACCTAAACTGGTTCTGTGTTCACCTCTTCTGGGTTTATCAGAATCGTAGTGTACTGGGTGTGATGTCAAGATGGAAGTGTCACTTCAGACATATGGAGTTGATGATCGCGCAGGATACAGAACTAGTGCTCTATAAAAGGTTGCAACCGTCGGGACAATATGACTAGGTCAGGATTGCCCGATTCACAGAGACTAGTTGCTTGATGTCCGATATATGTTTCGTACGGGGCAGACACATTTCCAGCCCCAGGCCTAACATGTGATCGTCCGATACTGGATCGATATACGCAATACAATACATTAGTATACTACGCTTGATACAGATCTTTGATATTCTTAAATGGATATGTCCGGAGAATTGGGTAGACTTGGTGCTTTGCTAGGAGTCGACCTTGTCTCGTAAATCGGTAGAACGTAGTACTTGGTACGTACGTGATTCGGATACTCCGACGACCGTATTTACTGCCAACGTATCCGAGATCTCATGGGTCGCTTCCCGATAATCCACCGATGACGCACAACTTGCACTCTTGAATAATCTGGGATTATATAGAAGAGAGAGAAAATTAATCTAGGATTAATTACGGAGATATTTTATCTAGGATAAATATCGTCTAAAGAGAGATAACGATTAATTTGGAATTAATCGGTAAATTAATATATTCGATATATTAAACGAAATTAGATTTCGACGCGGAATTAAAATTAGATTTTAATTCGGGCGAACGAATTAATTTAGAATTAATTCGTTAGCGATCTGAATAGTAATTTCGCTAGGCGAAATTAATTAATTCTCGTCGCGACGGAAATGCGTTAATTCGGAATTAGCGAAACCGAGCCCGAAAGTGTTTGCGAACACATTCGTATTTTAAACGAGTGGATCCGCAAATCACATCGCGATCTCATCACTTGACACGAATAGATGAATGTATCTAGTCACCTTTATGGGATGATACATTGTCTCATTCTCAATGTGTGATGATGATGAATTTTTGGAGGGAAATGCTTTTCACGGTTTTTGAAGAGTTTTGTCTAAAAAATTCATTTTTGGTAAATGAATACATCATTGCTTCTCTCTTTCTTCTCACGTTTTTGAAACAAAAATGAAAGAAGAAAACACATTTTTTCTCTAACTCTCTCATCTCTCTCACGCCAAAACAGTGGCTGTTCTTCACTGGTTTTGAACCAGTTTGGCGTGAACAATAGGGAAGCAGAGTGGTTTTTTCATGGTGAGAAATCAAGTGCTAGCACACTTACAAGTCTTGCGAAGGTGGTAGGGAGGTTCGACCATGAGCCGGGATCCATCCGACGAATCTAGGAACTCATTTTCGCAGCTCAAATACTGAAGACAAAGCAGTGGACTGCTGCAGTTCATGCGCCAAAACAGTGAGTTTTTGGCTTCAATGGTCTTCAAATCGACTCAACCAACCAATGTAAGTATTCCGCTATCTTCGTGGTGTATTCATGCACGATTTTCATGTGCTTGTTTGATCTTGGGACCTAATAAAAACCAACAATGGCATCAAGAGCTATAGGTTCAAGCATGAAATTTTAGGGCTTAAAATTTGGGTAAATGTTTGTTGAGCATGATTTGAGTAAATTGGTTGTTTAAGTATGCTTATAACATGTTTAATTTCATTTTGGTTGGACCAATTTGTTGAAAAATGATTTGGAATTATTTCCCCAAATTTTTCATCTTGGCCGAATATGTGACTAATATTGGGTATTTTGATTTTGAGCATGATTTGGTTAAATTGATTAATTGAGCATGTTTAAATGATCTTTAATTGAAGATTGATTTGATCAATTTCAACAAAATGTGATTGGATCAATTTTGCCCAAATTGGAAGTGTTGGCCGAATGTGTGATGATTTTGGGTTCTTGGAAATTTTTGATTTTGATTAATTTGATGAATTGGAATCATAGTGTTTGATGTTAATTTAAGGTCAATTGGATAGTACTTTGAATTGGACAAAAAACCCCAAAATCTAACCTTGGCCGAAAGTTGAAGCATTTTGGAAATTTGGAATTTTTCATTTTATGACATTGGATGGGTTGTAATGATGTTGGATGATGTTAATTTGAAGTCAATAAGATTGAATTTTGAATTGAACATAAATCCCCAAATTGCTTGTGTTGGCCGAATGTGTATGCCCTTTATTGTCTTGGTATTTTTTGATTTTATGACATTGGATGTGTATGTAATCAAATTGGATGGTGATTTAATGTCGATTGTAGGTTCGATTGGATTGAAACCGAATCGGACACAAAATCCCTCCTTGGCCGAGAGCTTAGTAGCATGTAAATGGGTTTGATTTTTCAATTTGTATGTTGGACATGTAATAATGAATTAAGCATGATTAATTGGACTAATATGGTGTTTTAGAAATATTGATTTAGTTGATTAATCATGTAATACACTTTAGTTTAATTGAATATGAAATTGGATTTTGTATATTTAATTAATTGGGCCTAATTTTGGAAATTGGACTTTAATGTTGTATTTGGGCCTATTGGGCTTGATTTAATCAAGTTTGGTTTAGGCCAATGGATTGGATCCAATTGGGCCCAAAACCTTAACCATAAAGCCCAAATGCGACTAATGAACCTTTAAAGTTCAATTGGGCCTAATGGGCCAAGATTGATTTATGGGCTTATGGGGTAAATCCCGGATTGGACTTTGGTTATCGGTTTGACCCGAGTTGACCAAAAGTCCACGCCTTAAGAAATCAATTAAAAGCCCATTGGACTTTAATTGAATTGACGTTGGACGTTAATCGGTCTTTGAGACGCGTTACGATTAAATTTGGAATTTAAATCATAAAAGGTTTATTAAATAAAAGTGTAATATTTAATTTAGAATTGAATATTGAATTAGTAATTGAATACATGTTAAATTAGATTTAATGATGTAGTTTAATTTAATTCATGAATTCGTACTTTAAGTACTTATTCGCAAAAACGAGTTTGACTCGAACAAAATCAAATCGTTGTTTGAACATTGGATGATCACTTAATTATCAGATTAATTAATTTGATTGATTGATTGATAGCATGCTTATGTGTGTGAATACGTGGTTGTGTTGAATGAATAATGTATATCGGATGGATATTAGTCGGGTGGGCAATTTTAGAAATTGTTGTAATAAATTCGATTTATTAAATTGGACCTGCGTGTCCAGCCTTATCACCTCTATTCTCTTTGTATTCTCTTCTCACCTATTCCCCTCTATGTATATGAGGTTTCTTTAGAAGTGTAGTGTAACGGGTAGAAGTAGTACAAGTGCTAGCTTGAGTGAGAAAGGGAGAGATTTGATCTAGGATCAATGTGTTAAGTATCCATCCGCATATCATTATTATTTTATTTCATACTCGCTTTATTATGTATTTAGAATGCATGTTTAAGGGTGTATGATGATGAGACCTTAACAAAGATAATTAAATTGGTAGCCAATTTGCACGCGAGAAAAACCCTCGTTCTATATTAAGCGATTATCCTTCCATTGAATGATTCTTGTTCAAGATCCAATTGGCATTGGTTTGTTGGCCAAAGTCAAGACCTTGTCAATTGGATGTATTTGAATCATGAGGGTTTTGTTCCACATCGGTGTCTTGTCCAAGTTGTGATTTGTTGGCCAAAGTCAAGATCACTTCTTGTCCAACGACATTGATTACGAAACTTTCCTTGTCAATGGGTCCCGCTTAACTGGAGTCATTAGGTTTGTTGTGCCAAAGCCAAGGCCTAGATGATTCGGAGGATATGGTCAGGAAAATGTATTAGATACATTGGCGTAAATAATATGTTTAGGACTTGGATGTCCACCTAACCGGATCTAGGAATTGGATTGGATCCAATTGATCTGTGAGATCTACCTAGTTAAATAGCATACAGCTTGTTGGCCAAAGTCAAGGTTGTATGTTATTTAATAGGATCCTAGCCCACTAGGAAACACGGTTTCCCGAGTACTCGACAGAGGGTTAGAGGCTCGACGAAAAATAGTGGGAGGTAAGTATTGAATTTGCAACAATCGTTCAATTACTCGCTAAACACGCTCATTTATATTTTACTCGTCGTATTAATCAAAAGTATTAGTTGGACTAATATTTTATGTTGTTTTAAAAATATATATATAGTTGGACTATATACAAACTTATTCAATATATAGTTGATTTTATAATTGGATTATAGTAATCAATATAATTGAATTAAATGATAGTTGATTTTATAATTGGATTATAGTAATCAATATTAAATTATAGTTGATTAAATAATTGGATTATTGTAATCATTATAGTACCTTATTAAAATTGATTAAATAGTTGGACTATTAAAATCAAGAAAGAATTGAAAGGTTGAAAATTTAAAATATATAATCCTTGGGATTAATGTTTTAAATGATTTAATTTTCAATTGGGAATTAATAATAGGTTAATTTATTTGATAAAATAACTTATTATGACTAAGCCCATAATTAAGCAAATAGTAGAGCATAAAATCTTTGGAAGATTTATGTGATGATGACTTTAATGCTTAATTAATATACTTATAATAAATCTATCATTAGATTTAAAAGTATCAAAGTTTGCAATTGGGCATCTAGCACAAGGTGCACATCGTTTCGATATTCCGAAACCCAAGGCTTGGCCAAAGGTTTGTGAAATATTGAAAAGGATAATTGACATATCCCGAAGTGAATACCATTTGGATATGGAAGACACGGAGGAATTAAAGAAAGGGCGAGGCTCTAACTTTAAAAATATTTGTCAGAGTTATGATCACTACTAGTATTGAAATTGGATTTTAAATACTAAGTGTGGTACATAAAATATATGAATTGATGTTCGAAATCCGCTATGAGCAGGATACTGACTTCTGACTTCAACCGAGATTTCTCTGCGAATCGGAAACTGGACGAAAGTCACTGTTTCGACCGTGGATACCTAAGTTTAGGAACTACCCTTTGGGTATGTACTTAAATTAGGAACTGTTATAATGTAACTAGTTTGACTAGAGACATTATCTCTATATCAGTGTTTAATCCGTTGCGGATAAAACCTTTATATTATAGAACACTAAGTGTTTTATTATATAAAGATGATACTGAGATAAACACATTAGATGTATATAACAGAATTTATATTTTGAATATAAATAAAAATCTCAAACATATAAAATGACAAATAAATAGCTCAAATTGATTTGATCAATAGAGACTTATTTGTGGCATTGTTGTCTAGGACACAATTAAAGAAGACTCGTATATCCACACTTTTGAAGAGTGGGTACTAGGACTGATTTGACTATTCAAATAAGGTCTGCGAATCTAGTTTGTTAGGTAAAGTACCTAAAATACTATTTACTTTGTAATAGTAAAAGTGCCACCGATCTGTCAGCCCTATTCATGGTGAAGTATGTGGGCCCATATCTAGCTGGGCTAGATGTGAACATGAATGTTTCGTGACCTTAACGGATGTAGCATCACGTTATGGTTATGTGTTTCTTTTAAAGAACACAAATCGGAAACTTTAGAGTTTCGACACGAAATAGAACAAACAGATCGGCTATAGTATTATGCTGCCACGGTAAGACCGTAATTAAAAATACTTAAGCAGTAAGTTTCATATTTACATGAAAGAGTATGGTATTCTTTCATATAAGGACTCCTCTCGAGACACGTCTGTTAGACGGTGTGTCCGAACTAAAACCGAATTTTGTTGGACATGATTAGGTTTATCACGAGTCGCTCTGAGCTACTATTTCCTTCAATAGGATATGTATTAACAGTGCAAAACTTATTTAGAATAAGGTTCCATGAAGATCTGTTTGACAGATATCATATAGGATATGAACAGGAAAGAAACAGGGTTTCTCATTCCTGATAATTTGGGTATGCCAGGCATAACGTTTGGATGATACCAAACTAAAAGACCCAAATTGGATAAGTGCCAATATAGGTTATCCTAATGGAAACCTTAAGTATAGTACTTGTAAATCTCACATGAGAACAATGTGATTGTTGCTCACCATGCGGTTTTCCTGAGAGGAATACCGATATGCAGTGGTCAGTGGGAGGATAGTGATACTCGATGAAAATCGGTGTAATACTGTTCAAGGCACGAAGTCCTTAATGGAACACAAACAGTTCATCAATAATGAATCTGTACCATTAATCTTCAAATACACAAGAACTTCGTAGATCGGATAAAGTCAGAAAACAACCTAGGGTATGGGTTTCTGATCTAACCTCATAAAGATGTCAATCTTATGGAGGTGTACCATCCGACTACGTTTTGAGGAAGTGATACGATGTATCGACTCCCTATTATGGCAAAGTGCCATGAGTCCGAAATGGATTCCATGTATAACAGCTATTTCGGATACTAGTTGTTGTACCACAAGGCATTGTGCCTATTGGTACATTAAATGTCTTCAAGGAAGACATACATGGATGGCAACATACCTACGTACAAAGCTAGGCTTTTGACGAAAGGTATCGTTATCAACATCGTGTTAATAACGGTTCAACCTTTTGCTTGTTGCCATGGTAAATCCATTTTGAAGATGCTTGTTGATAACTGTATATTTCATTTATGAAATATGTCAGTTACAAATCAAAATCGCTTTCCTGAAAAGGAAACCTTTGGAGAATGTTTATAACATTCTGACGATTTTGTATAACCGACAAACAAGGTTTGCGGATTATTCAATCCATGTTTGGATTGAAGCAAGCATAAAGTTCTTGGAACTGTCGTTTTGAAATAATCATAATGGTTTATGATTTGACTCAAAACAAATAATTCTTGTGTATATAAGGAGGTTAGTGGGAGCGCACTGACAGTTAAATTCCCATAAAGCAATTGGTGAAAGCTTGGCTTTCATAGATATTCTTTCATAGAAATTCTCCATAGAATTCTGGGGAGTAACAACCTTTATTCAAGGAATAAAGATCTACTGGGATAGATTTGGAGTTGTTAACACTCTCTGAGAAATTGTACATTTAAAATGTACTTGTATTGGTGTCTCATACGCTTCGAGCATATGGAGTCACAATCAGGTCAATCCAAGTGATAGTCACTAGATTGAAGTTAAGAACATCTCTTAGTATCTGAGAGAACTAAAGATGTTGTCTTAAACTATGGAGAATGAGAACTTGAAGTGACTGGGATCACCGCTGCAAGTTTCCAAACAATTAAATACTACGGTACTATAAAGTTTGAATAACGGGACAGTGAGCTGGAAATGTTCCGAGCAAGATAACTGTTGCCAAATAAACAACAAATGCGGATTATTGCTGCAGCTGAGGCAGCAAAAGAAGCCATTTGGATCGAAAATATATCTAACTAGATTAGATATAGTTCTTTTAGCAGCTGAGCTAGGCGTCAGCACAGGCTAAGGAATTAAAGGTCTCATCGACGATCCAGATATATACTTCCATATCATCTGATTCGTTCGGATCATACATCGTGGCGATGTGATGATCGTATAAATCGCGTCAGACGATAATCAAACAAATCCGCTGACGAAAACCTTCTCTCTCAGCAATTTGAGCAACCATACATAGTTCGGGTGTTAGACACTCGAGTGACTGGCTATGTGCCAAGTGGGAGATTGTTGGATAATATGACCCATAGCGTCACTATTTGCACAGATCATTGTGTTGTTGTAGCAAATTAACTATGTAATAAGGAAATTGCACTCTCATCATTTGTGATTAGATCACCATAGATATATAAATGAAGAGAGGTCCCTATGATTAGTTCCTGGATTGAGATGATATGAGACAGTATCAGTCCACGAAGGATTAATCATTAAATATCCCTAGCCGTAGTATTATCGAGACTGGACATCGATAATGCGGAATAGGCTAGTATTGCACTTGTGTGCGTTGTGAGGGCACAACGACATAGTTCTCATATATATAAGTATTGGATACTTATGCAAGTGCGATAGGAGGTCGTGTTTCACCGATGGTACGGAAAACAGCTTCGCTCTGGATAGACCCCGCGGAATCCCATTGGTAGTATGTCTGCGTGTCTATGGGAGGCCGCATCAGGGTAGGTGTATATGATCTTAACCTGAGACTTGCATCGCTAGTACTTGCGACAATCGGTAAACTTTGGTTTTGGTGGTTGGGGGACCTAAACTGGTTCTGTGTTCACCTCTTCTGGGTTTATCAGGAATCGTAGTGTACTGGGTGTGATGTCAAGATGGAAGTGTCACTTCAGACATATGGAGTTGATGATCGCGCAGGATACAGAACTAGTGCTCTATAAAAGGTTGCAACCGTCGGGACAATATGACTAGGTCAGGATTGCCCGATTCACAGAGACTAGTTGCTTGATGTCCGATATATGTTTCGTACGGGGCAGACACATTTCCAGCCCCAGGCCTAACATGTGATCGTCCGATACTGGATCGATATACGCAATACAATACATTAGTATACTACGCTTGATACAGATCTTTGATATTCTTAAATGGATATGTCCGGAGAATTGGGAAGACTTGGTGCTTTGCTAGGAGTCGACCTTGTCTCGTAAATCGGTAGAACGTAGTACTTGGTACGTACGTGATTCGGATACTCCGACGACCGTATTTACTGCCAACGTATCCGAGATCTCATGGGTCGCTTCCCGATAATCCACCGATGACGCACAACTTGCACTCTTGAATAATCTGGGATTATATAGAAGAGAGAGAAAATTAATATAGGATTAATTACGGAGATATTTTATCTAGGATAAAATATCGTCTAAGAGAGATAACGATTAATTTGGAATTAATCGGTAAATTAATATATTCGATATATTAAACGAAATTAGATTTCGACGCGGAATTAAAATTAGATTTTAATTCGGGCGAACGAATTAATTTAGAATTAATTCGTTAGCGATCTGAATAGTAATTTCGCTAGGCGAAATTAATTAATTCTCGTCGCGACGGAAATGCGTTAATTCGGAATTAGCGAAACCGAGCCCGAAAGTGTTTGCGAACACATTCGTATTTTAAAACGAGTAGGATCCGCAAATCACATCGCGATATCTCATTACTTGACACGAATAGATGAATGTATGTATCTAGTCACCTTTAAGGGATGATACATTGTCTCTATTCTCAATGTGTGATGATGATGAATTTTTGGAGGGAAATGCTTTTCACGGTTTTTGAAGAGTTTTGTCTAAAAAATTCATTAATTTTGGTTAAATGAAATACATCATTGCTTCTCTCTTCTTTCCTACTCACGTTTTTGAAACAAAAATTGAAAGAAAAGAAAACACATTTTTCTCTAACTCTCTCATCTCTCTCACGCCAAACAGTGGCTGTTCTTCACTGGTTTTGAACCAGTTGGGCGTGAACAATAGGGTTAAGCAAGAGTGGTTTTTCATGGTGAGAAATCAAGTGCTAGCACACTTACAAGTCTTGCGAAGGTGGTAGGGAGGTTCGACCATGAGCCGGGATCCTCCGACGAATCTAGGAACTCATTTTCGCAGCTCAAATACTGAAGACAGAAGAGTGGACTGCTGCAGTTCATGCGCCAAAACAGTGAGCATTTTGGCTTCAATGGTCTTCAAATCGACTCTACCAACCAATGTAAGTATTCCGCTATCTTCGTTGGTGTATTCATGCACGATTTTCATGTCTTCTTTGATCTTGGGACCTAGATTTTTACTAACAAAGACAAGCAAGGCTCTAACTTCAAATATGTTTGTCATAAATATATTCAAGACTAGTATTAAAATTGGATTTTAGATACTTAGTGTGATATAAATATATATTGATGTTCAGAATCTATTTTGAACAGGATACTGACTTCAATCGAGATTTATCTGTGAATTGACAGCAGGACGAAAGTCGTTGTTTTAACCATAGATACCTAAATTTAGAAACTACCTTCGGGTATGTACTTAAATTTAGAAACTATTATAATGTAACTAGTATGACTAGAAACATTATCTCTATATCAGTGTTTTACCCGCTGCGGGTGAACCTTTATATTCTAGAACACTAAAGTGTCTTATTATATAAAGATGATATTGAGATAAACACATTAGATGTGAATAACAGAATTTATATTTTGAATATAAATAAATCTCAAATATATAATGACAAATAAATAGCTCAAACTGATTTGATCAGGAGAAACATATTATGGCATTGTTGTCTGGGACACAATTAAACAAGAATCGTATATCCACACTTTTGAAGAGTGGGTACTCGGACTGATTTGATTCCATTCAAATAAAGTCTACGAATCTAGTTTATTGGGCAAAGTGCCTAAAACACTATTTACTTGGTAAAAGTGTAAGTGCCACCAATTTGTTAGCCCTAGTTCATAGTGAAGCAAGTGGGACCATGTCTAGCTAGGCTAGATATGGATATGAATATTTCGTGACCTTTATGGATGTGGCATCGCGTTATGGTTATGTGTTTCTTTTGAAGAACACAAATCAGAAACTTTTAAAGTTTCGACACGAAATAGACAAACAGATCGGCTAAAGTATTAGACCGTCACGGTAAGACCGTAATGGAAAATACTTAAGCAATAAGTTTTTTATATACTTGAAAGAGTAAAGTATTCTTTCAAATGAGGACTCCTCCCCGGAACACGTCGGTTTGACGGTGTGTCTGAACTGAGTAACCAAATTTTGTTAGACATGATAAGGTTAATCATGAGTCGCTCTGAGCTACCATTTCCTTCAACGGATAAGCATAAACAGTGCAAAACTTATTTAGAATAAGGTTCCATTAAAATCTGTTTGACAGATATCATATTAGATATGAACAGGAAAGAAACCGGGTTTCTCATTCCTGATGATTTGGGTATGCTAGGCATATGTTTGGATGATACCAAACTAAAACCCAAATTGGATAAGTGCCAAATGTAGGTTATCCTAGGGATACCATAAGTATTGTACTTATACATCTCACAAGAGAACAATTAGATTGTTGCTCACCATGCGGTTTTCCTAAGAGGAATACTGATATGCAGTGGTAAGTGGGAGGATAGTAAAACTCGATGAAAATCGGAGTAATACTATTCCTGGCACCGATCTTTAATGGAACACAAAATAGTTCATCAAGGATGAAACTATACCATTAATCTTCGAATACACAAGAACCGCGTAAATCGGAGAGAGTCAGAAAATAACCTGGGGTATGGGTTTCTGATCTCACCTCATAAATATGTTTATCATATTCAGGTATACCAACTGACTACGTATGAGGAAGTGATACAAGGTATCAACACCCTATTATGGCAAAGTGCCATATAATCCGAAATGGATCCATGTATATCAACTATGTTTGGATACTAGTTGATGTACTGCAAGACATTGTGCCTACTGGTACTATATAAGTCTTCAAGGAAGACATACATGGATGGCAACATACCAACGTATAAAGCTAGGCTTTTAGCGGAAAGGTATCGTTATCAACATTGTGTTGATTACGATTGAACCTTTTACCTGTTGCCACGATAAATCCATTTGGATAATGCTTGCTTAAGCTGCATGTTTCATTTATGAAATATGTCAGCTTAACGGGAAAATCACTTTCCTGAAAAGGAAACCTTTTGGAGGATGTTTACAACATCCTGTCTATTTTGTCGTACCAAAACTAGCAAACAAGGTTTGTGGGTTATTCGATCCATGTTTGGATTGAAGCAAGCATAGGTTCTTGGAATTGTCGTTTTGATGTAATCATAATGGAGTATGATTTAATTCAAAACAAAAAGATTCTTGTGTATAAAGAGGTTAGTGGGAGCGCACTGACAATACTGTCCTATAAATAATGATAATATGTCATTTCTTGGAAATGATATTCCCATAAAATAATAACTATCGGTGAAAGCTTGGCTTTCGAGAAAACTCTCCGAGAACTCGTACATTGAAAAATGTACGTGACCTGGTGTCTCATACGCTTTGAGCATATGGATTCACAAACAGGCCAATCCAAGTGATAATCATTGGATTGATGTTAAGAACATCCGTTATTATCTTAGAGAACTAAGGATGCTGTCTTAGTCTATGGAGAAGAAGAACTTGAAGTGACTGGGATCACTGTAGCAAGTTTCCTAAACCAATAAAATGACTATAAGTCGCAAACGGTACTACAAAGTTTGAATAACGGAACAGTGAGCTGGAAATCTTCCAAGCAAAATAATGTTACCGAATAAACAACAAATGCGGGTTATTGCTGCAGCTGAGGCAGCAATGGAAGCCTTCTGGGTCGATACAAATCTAATTAGATTAGATATAATTCTGTTAGCAGCTGAGCTAGGCGTCAGCACAGGCTAAAGAATTAATGGTCTCATCAACGATCCAGATACATACTTCGACTATTCATCTGATTCGTTCGGATCATACATCGTGGCGATATGATGATCGAATAAATCGCATCAGATGATAATCATGCAAATTCGCTGACGAAAGCTTTTCACAGCAGTTTGAGCCAACCGTACATAGTTCGGGTGTCAGACACTCGAGTAACTGGCTATAGGCCAAGTGGGAGATTGTTGGACAATTATGACCCATAGCGTCACTATTTGTACAAATCATAGTGTTGTTGTAAAAATTAACTATGTGACAAAGGAGATTGCACTCTTATCATTTGTGATTAGATCACCTAGATATATAAATGATAGGAGGTCCCTATGATTTATTCCTGGATTGAGAATGATATGAGACAGTATCAGTCCACGAAGGATAAATCATTAAATATCCCTAGTCAGAGCATTATCGAGATTGGACATCGATAAATGCGTAAAAGACTAGCATTACACTTGTGCGCGTTGTGAGGGCACAACAGCATAGTTCTCATATATTTGGGTATAGGATACTCATGCAAGTGTAATAGGAGATTGTGTTTTACCGATGGTACGGGAAACAGGTTCGCTCTGGATAAGACCCCCTCGAAATTCCATTGGCAGTATGACTATGTGTCTATGGAAGTCCGAAATCAGGGTAGGTTTATTTGGTCTTAACCTGAGACTTGCACCGCTAATACTTGTGACAATCAATATACTTTGGTTGAGGTCGTCCAGGGTTTTAACAGGTTCTGTGTATGCCAATACTGGGTATATTGAGAATCGTAGTGTGTTGGGTGTGATGTCAAGACGGAAGTGTCAGTCCAGTCATATAGAGATGATGGTCACGTAGGATACGGTACTAGTACTCTTAAATGCTGCAGCTATCGGGATAAAATGACAAGGTCAGGTTTATCCAATTATAGAGACTAGTCACCAGACATCCGATATGTGCTTCGTACGGGTCAGACACAATTCCAGCCCCAGGCCTAGCACGTGATCATTCGATACTGGACAGAAATACGCAATACTATGTATACTACGCCTGATATAGATCATTTATTCTTGTAAGTGAATAGTGACTTCGCTAGGCGTAATCATTTAATTATGTCGCAACGAAAAATTCGTTAATTTGGAATTAGCGAACCCGTGCCCGAGATTATTTGCGAGCGCATTCGCATTTCGAATTCGAGTGCGCACGTCGAACCAAGCGTCAAATCGCTAGTCGCATCAAGCGTCAAATCACAATTCACTTTGAGTGATGTGACTTGACAACTTGATGGATTGAGTGATGTGAGTGGTTGGGGCTTTCATGGTTTGACTTTTAAAAGCCAAATTTAAGTGAAATTCATTTTGAAATTCAAATGTGTGTATATAATACACAAATTTGGAAACCAATCACAACATTCTCTTTTCCTCTCATCTCTCTCATTCTCACGCCCTTGGGGCCAAAACACTTACTGGTTTTCAACAAAAACGTGAGCAGTAAGGGAAGCAAGAGTGTGATATTGTGGCAAAATCACAAGTGCTAGCACACTTACGAGACATGCGAAGGTGATAGGGAAGTCCACGCATGAGCCAGAACCATTTGACAAAGCTTGGAGCTTGACGAAGTTTATCCGCGAAGCCAAACCAGTGAGCTGCGCACAGCCCACTGCCGAATGCACAAGGAGCAGAATTTTAAGTTTTGTTGCTTGCCGCGTCGCTCAACCAATGGATGTAAGTATTCCGCAACTTCTTCGATGTGTATTCGCACTTGATTCATGCTTATTATTGATCTTGGGACCTTAATAGAAACCAACATGGGGGGTTAGATCGTCGTACGATCTAAGTGAGTGGATATAAAACTGAAATACTAATATCAAAACATTTAGTTCTAAAACCAAAGTGTTAGAAGAAATCTTTATATGAAAACTCTTTTGAATAATACTACGTCTGAAATCTTTTTTATAAAACTCATCTTTCTGAAAACTGCTTTTGAATCTCTGGTTTCTGAAAACTATTTCTAAAATTTGATTTTCTGAAAGCTGTATACTGAAAATCTGGAATCTGAAACTAGTTTGTATCTGAAAAACTTGACGCATGGGGGCGTAACGTATTGTCGTCCCCCCATACGCCTATCTGGAGCAAGGAATGCAAAACCATGACTTTGGGGCGTTACGTATCGCCATCCACCAAGCCATAAACTAGAACTGGGGGTGCGGATCTATGGTACCCTCGAATCTCTGAAACTAGGGTCTAGGGGTTTTACGTATCGCCGTCCCCCTAGCCTGATCTAAGATCTGGAGGCGTTACGTATCGCCGTCCCCCCAGTCCTCTACATGTTCACATGTCTCTGTTCCTCAATTCCAAAATGTATCAAGTTGCATACTGGGGTGGGTTTTTCCTCTATGCCCCAGAAAACATAAAAATCATGCTTGAAAACATTTATATCTCAAAACTCATGCTGTAAAACATCCTTTCTGAAACATCACTAGATAAAAACATCTGAAATAAAATTAATTCTAACGCCTTGTAAGCAGAAAAGTAAATCTGTTATCAAAACTGTTAAATGAAATCAGTTTGAGAAAAGAAGCCACTCACTATTTTAGGAATCTGGCTGGTACTGGATCCTTTACCGAAAAAAGTTGCGACTCATGTGGATAATCTAGGATCGGGAACTTGATTAGCATATAAGTAGTAAAATAAACATTGATAGTTAACAAAGTTTAACAATACGTCAATATGTTTTACAAATGAGGCTTATCACAATCATATTTTGATGTAGGATACGTATACGAACTGATATGAGACCCCAATGGTGGTATCTAACGCACTAGGGTGGAACTGGGGTAGTTTAAAAACTGATTCTGGAAAATTCTGATCCACACGTCGCAACGCTGCCCCTTGCGCGTAGCGACACGCAATGTCCAGAAACTTGCATTCAATTTCTTCTTGCGCGTCGTGATGCACATCCCTTACGCGTCGCGACGCGAGGCATTTTTCCAGGATTCTGCCCCTTTCTTCTTCAATCCCCATTCACACAAAGCAAAACCCTAACATTCCCATAATACAATCAATACTCAAAACACCATATTGCACCCAATTCCACATAAACCAAATCCTCATTTCATCAACAACCAACTTTCAGTCTATTATATATACTACAAAAGATTAAACCTAAAACTTAAAAAATTTAATCCATATGATTAGTCACACAATTATCATCATATCTCAATCATCTACACATAACAATTATCCCAGCACCTCTATTCTATCATCACACTTCCAAAATCTAAAAATTAAGTTTATGGGTCAAGTCTTTTACCTTATTTCTTTTTACTCTTCTTCATTCCTCAAATCCTCATGGTAGCTTGTCTTCTTCTAATATTGATGGATGGTTTACACCTCTTCTTCCTCCTTTCTTTTTCTTCTTCTTCTTCTCTATTTCTTCTCCTTCTTCTTCTCTACCTCACCCCACGTTCTTTCTTTCTTTTTGTTTCAAAAATTGTGATTTGTGAATTGTATACTCTTTATATAGTGGGGGTTGAATGATATTTGGAAGATTAGAGAAAATTGTAGAAGTTAGAGGAAAGTTTGAGAATCTTCCAATTAGACCCGGAATTACTATTCATCCAAATGTTGACTTATATTTCTGACCTATTTCTATTCTGAATTTGGAAAAATATTCAACGCGAAAATTGTAGATTGCGATCTTAGCTTTCCGATGATATAAAAATTTTAAAAATCAGAATTTGTACGAGAAAGTTAGGGCCCAAATACTATGGGCTGTCCGGAGTGGTACATTATATACTCATATCGGAATTCCGGGGAATTAACCGATCATCCCTCAAAGCCGTTCCAGGGATGTATGTATGCTCGGACATAAATTATTTTACACAACTCTCGTTCCATGATGTAATAGTTCTACAGTCAAGAAGTCAACTGTAGTAGAGACCTCTGGTCGTTACAGTTAATTAACTAATCTACATATATGCATCATAACAACTAACAATAAATTAACTAACTAACACAATATATATAATAAAGATAATTATAAAAAATTAAAACCCTAATTTTTGAGAAAGATTAAACTTAAATTAATTAAGTGAGAGTACTGATTCGAGTATAAGGAAAAATAAATAGAGATAATATAAAAAATACCTTAAGAAAAATTAGAGTTTTGTTGAAAATTTGTAGGAAAGTTGTGAGTGAAGTTGCAGATGAGAGAATAAAATTGCAGAGGAGAGAAAGAACAAAAGGGGGAAGAAGTGTGGGTGCTTCTAGATTTTAATAAAGTTTTAGCATCGAATTGACCTAATTCGACGCTAAAAACTTAACATTTAGCGTCGAAATTCGCTAAAAGTAACGGGATTGTCGGTGGAATTGTAAGAAATATTTAGTGTCAAATCACTAATGTGACGCTAAAAGTTGTACCTTTAGCGTCGAATAACTAATGTGATGCTAAAAGTTGTACCTTTAGCGTCGAAATAATTTTCGATGCCAAAGGTAATGAGATTGTCGGTGGAATTGTTAGAAACATTTAGCATCGACATATTATTCGACACTAAAGGTACAACTTTTAGCGTTGAAGATGAATTTCGACAATGAAAGTTTACCGTTTTGCGTCAAACTTTTATTTCGACGCTAAATGTTTACTCTTTTGCGTCGAATAAGGGAATCGACGCAAAAATTAATTATTACCGTCAGAAGTTATTTCGGACACTAAAGGTCCATTTTCTTGTAGAGATATTAAAAAGATTTTTAATTCCGTATTATTTGTTCAAGTATCCAATTCACTCCCTTCTTGAGTATAGTTGTTACTTACTATTATTTGTAGATAATTTCATTTGATTCCCGACTTGTTCGAGTATCAGTTCGGGACCTATTACGAACTTATTTATAGTGCCTGAATTTTCCAAATCCCGATCGAGAATTACAGTACCTGAAGTTGTCCATCGTTATAAGAATTAGAAAAACTATTTCATTACCTATATAGGTGATTATACAAGATATTGAAATGTGAGCTTGTTTAAGAGTAAAGTCGAAGCTTTGAGCGTTTCATGCAGGTTGAAAATAACTTAACAAAATATAGAGATAATGAGAAGCGATACCAAAAATATATGTGAATTACTTTTTAGGGAGATTGAGTATTCACAAAGCTATCCCTCTTCATAGAAGATATGTGAAAATTACTCGAAATTTTAATGATACGTATATCTTAATCATTACAGCTGTCAACAAAACTTTAAACTAGGAGCACATATTAAAATTTTCAAAAAAATACAAAGCCAAAACATGAAAATGATAGGTGATAGAAGGATACTATCAATAAACACGTGAAATATCGTCGATTAAGACGTGTCAAAAGACCAACAAAACAACCCTAATTGCAGACTCTTGAAGAAAGATGCTTGCTGTGAGGAGAGATGATCCTAGGAAAAATGAAATTAAGTTTGTCGGTAATGATTTTTCTGTTCACATAAATGATAACTCACGTGTTTAGAAGCATTAAACAAATTCAGAATAGTGATAGATAAATTTTTTATGTATAAAATGAGTATACAACTATAATTTTAAACCAATCAAAAACGGTTTTACATACAAAAAATTATTTAATTAAAATAAAATTTAAATTTAAATTCATAATTAAATTATAGTTGTGTACTGAATAAATACATGTCGGCAATGATAACCTACGTGTTTAAAAGCATTAGCATTCCTAAATTCGAAATGTTTTTAACATATTACGCCTTATAAATATCTAGATTTGGTTTGAGATTATGCTTTAGTCCTCATGTTTAATAATTAACAATAAACCCGATCAGGTATAATTATGATAACACTTGTAGATGCATTTCATTAATATTGAAAAATGATAAGACGTTGAAAGCTACGTAACATTAATATACTATTCACGGTCCACCAAGCCATTTGTCTCCTCTTCTTGTGAGGGTTGCTCTTTCATTTCCTCGAACTTTAAGAACATTACTCGTGCAAATTGAGACTAACTACTAACTTTTATTATTGTCCAATCAATATCTATTGTTAGCTAAGCAATAGGAAGTATTAAACAAGTAAAATCAAGCAATCATGGGCTCACAATATCAACCAAATAGAGATTTAATTAATTAAAAGCTGTTGGAAAATTGTTGATTATTTGTTGATAATCAAATAATTGTTGTTAATTATTTGGTGTTGTTAAATAACAACAATTGGTAATAATTTCAAGTTGGAAATTATTAAGTTAATAATGTGGTGTTGTTAAATAACAACAATTAGTAATGATTTCATTACTAAGTAAACAACAAGAATTGTTAATCAAATAATTAAGTAACAACAAGAGTTGTTAAGTGACAACAATTAGTAAAATGTTAAATGGGGAACATATGGTACACCCATGATGGTAACATTTTTGGAAGGGTTAGAAAAGGTCATTATGCATCCTAATAATGTGATTAATAGTAATCAATGCATGTGATTACATAGTGACTTGATTCCCTCCTATAAATAAGACCATTTGCTTATTGAGTTAAGCAATCAATTAAGTTTGATTAAGAGGTCTCTACAAGCATAAAAGGTATGCAATTGTGTTGTGGTTAGTATAGATTTATTTCAATTAGCATGTAAATAAATCTAAGACTAGTAATATATGTATGGTTAGATCCTAAGAGGACAAACATGTAAATATATTAGGGATTATGTTTCCTAACAAAAGCTATATGTTGGGTTCCATTAAAATCCTAAAATTAGGGTTTAGCTCATGGTAATAAAGAAATATAACAACATCATTTTTTATATTAGACAATAAATCTAAGACTAAGGAAAGAGAAAACAATTTGTTGAAGGTTGTGAATCTCTATTCTTCAATTTCTTCTTCTCCTTAATTTCTTCCATTTGTTGATGTTCTTGATTTCCCTTGTGTTGTGAATTTTTTTGTCTCAAAATGAGACTTATTTTCTACAAAATTTCATATATTTCAAATCCTAGTTGCAGCTTTCTTTTTATAGGATTTCCAAAATGGCCCAATCTCATTAGAGAATACGGACTGGCATTGTGGCATTATGGTATTCACTACAAGAAATTACAGTTTTAGCGAAGTAATATTTCATTCCATAATTTAGCGAAAGAATAGAGATGGAATTGAAATAGATAACGAAATTAGCGACAAAATTCAGCAAAAAAACAAAATTCGTCGCTAAAAATGACACCAGTAAAATGATGCGAATTTAGTAACGGAATTTGTGATGAAAATTAGGTTCGTCTCAACTTTCGCCGCTAATTAACGACGGACTAGGAAATATGTTGCTAATTAAAGACGGACTAGGAAATATGTCGCTAATTAATGATGAAATTACTATCCGTTGCTAATTAGCGAGGAAAATACCGTCACCAATTAGCGACTAGACTTTATCCGTTGTTAATTGGCGACGGATTTATGTTTCCATCGTTAACTAGCAACAAAATTATTATCTGTCGCTAATTAGCGACAGAAAAATAATCCATCACTAATTAGTAACGAAAACATATATCTGTCACTAATTTTAAATTTTAATTTAAATTTAAATTTCTAATTTGAAAAAGTATTGTTAATTCGAATCGAAATTTCCGTCTCTAATCCGTCGTTAAATAGAAAGGGAATCAATATTTCATCGCTAAATAGAAACGAAATCAATATTTCCTCGGTAAATAGAAACGAAATCTCTATTCCATTGCTAATTTTCAATCCCCCTAAAATTTTATTCTGTCGACGCCACTTTTTAAAAGAATTATAAATAGATATTCTTTCGCTAAATAGAAAAAAAATAAATATCTCGTCGCTAAATAGAAAATGAAATTCTATTTCGTAGCTAATTTTTAAGATTTTCAATCCCCCAAAAATTTTAATCCGTCGGTGCCACTTTTTTGAAAAAATTAGAGACAGATTTTCCATCACTAAATAGAAATGGAACCAATATTTCATTGCTAAATAGAACGAAATTTCTATACATCGCTAATTTTTAAAATTTTCAATCTCCCCAAAATTTTATTCCGTCGGCGCCAAATTTAAAAAGAAAATTTTGAGATGAATTTTCCGTCACAAATCCGTCGATAAATAGAAAATAAAATTCCTTCTCTAAATTACTTCGGAAATAGATTTTGTTTCTGTTTAGCGACGAAATTCTATTACGTCGCTAATTATCTATGGAATTTCCGTCACTAAATATAGATAGAATAAATTTCGTCGCTAATTTTAGTGATAGAATTTTTCCGTCGCTAATTTTAGTGACGAAATTTTTCCATCACTGACTATTAGCGACGGAGTTTTTCCGTCGCTATTTGACTGTTTTCTTGTAGTGATTGGAATCTGATCTTGTGATCAAACCAAGTTTTGGATTGATTTCTTTATTGCTGGCACCCCAGCATTACCTTCTTCGCGGCACAATGCATCACTAACTTTGTTCCATTGAATCCCAAGAGCTGCATTTATATCCCGTTTGAGCCTTATTTCGCTCGAAACTTCTAATTTGTCTTTGTTCATTTTAATGCTGCAAAACAGACATAAAAGCAAGTACAACTATATGATAGATTCTAAATGACTAACATTTCGACAGATAAATGAGTGGTAAACATGTATATATTTACTACTTATTATTTATCATTTATATTATTCTCACCTTCTACAGAGAACATGGGTCTTGCGCCCGCACATCTGGATGTACCTTCTAAATCTGAATTCTGATACCAATTGATGCAAATTGGACTTAAAATATAACCAAAAAAATAGTTCAATGAATATGATTGCCAAACCCACATATAAGTAATTCCCACAGTTACACCTATCCGATTTGAGATATAAAATGACTGTGATCATCTATATCACTTATTTCGAATATCCCAAAATGGCCCATGCAAACACACTCCCAACAAAACTTATCAAAATCCTCTTCAAGTTCAATTACTCAAATGCACTAAACGTAACAAAATAGATAAGCCAGCAAACTCTATCAAAGGAAGGTGTTTGTGAATTTAACATATGCAAGATGTGTAAAAATTACTTGAAATTTTAATGTTACGTATCTTTAATAATTATAGCTGTCAACAAAAACTTTAAACAAGGAGCACATATTGAAATGATAAAAAACAATACCAAGCCAAAACATGAAAATGAAAGCTGATAGAAGGATATTATCAGTAAACACGTGAAATGTTGTCCATAAAGACTGGGGTCGGAAGACCGTCAGGAAAATTTGTCTGTCGAGAATAAACTCCAGTACAATTTTTCATACACAAAAATTAATTGTAGAAATTCAAATTCAATTAAAGACGTGATATCTAGATTTGGCTTAATTTTTATAATTGAAACTTCAAGCTTAATATATAGAAGTTTTACTATCCAGCATGCTAGTAGTATCATATTCTACTTGGAGCTTCGATGCTTTTTAATGAAACTGTAACTGTACATGACCTATCTCCGAAAAAAAAAATGAATAAGAATAATGTGATTGCCATGCATAGTGTCACGGTCTTAGCTTAAGGCTAGGATGTTCAGTCACGTTACAAATGAGCTAATATTTCGGGACACCGTATCAAGCTCATTCATGGTCAAATATATCTCTCATGGGACCTTGTACTGGAGAGATTTCATATGTGAAGCCTTATTCAGAAGTTTGCCTGGAGAATTAGAAACGTGCTCGCTTGTCGCTAGCCGCTAGCGTAGTATTGTGAAGTTGTGAAGGAGCTTATGTTCCGGAATGCCGGATTGAGCTAGCTCTAAGTCCTAAGTAACTCTCATGGGCATATGTACTGGAGATATTTCGCCCGTGAGATCCCGTTCAGAAGTTTATCGGGAGATTTAGAGATACAGTAGTTTACCGCTAGGCGCTAGCGTAGTTTTGGTGCATTGTGAATGACCTCATGTTTCGGAGTGCCGGATTGAGCTCACTCTAGGTCCTAAGTATCTCTCATGGGCCTATGTACTGGAAAGATTTCGCCGATGTGGTCTCGTTTGTAAGTTTGTCGGGAGAATTAGAGATATGCTAGCTTGCAGCTAGACGTTGGCCTAGTTTGGGGCATTGTGAAGGAGCTAACGTGCCGGGGAGCCGTATCGAGTTGGAACAAGTTCATAAGTGAGTATTATGGTCACTTGTACTGGGGAAATTTCAGCCCCAGAGTTAGATTTTGAGAGTTTCCGGGAGAATTTGGCAGTGTGCCCACTTTGGGCCTTACCGTGCACTTTGCCGCAACAATGGGGGTGTTGTGGAAAACCGTCAAGACGAGCTCGTTTAGGGACGAGATTTTAACCCAAAGTCACTTATATTATGGCTTATTGAATCGCTGAAAGAGTTCCTGGAAACTCCTCTTAATATTTATTTTAGAGGGGAGTGTGACAACTCAAGCGCCAGATGTGTATTGTCGAGATTGTGTCGGTGGGAAAATGCCATATTTTATATCCGGTTGTGCTATTCGAGTGCCGGGTCTCGGTGTTGTGCGGGCCCGCATATGTATGAGTTGAGATAGCTTGTGAGCTTTCGTAAATCAATATATTATGGGTCTGTAGCCTCCCAAAAATGAGAATTTGGGCGTAGAGGCTGGAGGTAGGCTGACTTACACGGGACGTGTCCCTTGGTATGTGCCGCACGAGCCCTTTTTCCGTTAAGGAAAAGTTGGCCCGTGACAGTTGGTATCAGAGCCCTAGGTTGGGCAAGTGAAATGTCTACTGATGTGAGTAGATGTTATTGAGACGATGTGAACATCGTAAGGCTAGTGTGAAGCCTCGGTAGAGAAACGGCTCGAGAGGAAGCCGCGAGAGTACCCGATGGTACACGCGAGGAAGTTTAAATCCCCAATTGAGGTGGATTGATGTGAGACAATATGAGAGCTCATGAGAAGTGCTAGTTTCATATAAGGTTGGCTCGGGTGTAGTAAAAATTATCGGGAGAGACCCGAAATGGATGTGAAACTTATCTACGAGATACAAGCAAGTGGTTTATACACCGTGAGAGTGTGGGAGATATTTAGGATGTACGAGAAACATCATGAGGGTGCCGATGTGATATTGGCATACATATATATGTTCATGAGAACCCGATGTGGCGTCAATTGAAGTTGTGTGTAGTTCAAAGGGGCGTGAAACCCTTTTCCTTTTGCAGTTGGATGCCAGAACTTGATAGAGAGTCGAGATGAGTAAGCCCACTTGTGTGAGGCAATGACAAGAACTGGGTGAGGACCTAATACTCTGTGTGAGTAGTTTGAGAAGGTTTTGATAAATAAAGCCTCCGTAAGGCTACGAGTAATGAGTTGATTGGATTCCTGTAAGCGAGAATGCCATTAGCTTAAGGCTACGTGCAATGAGTTGTTTGGATTCCCATGAGTGGGAAGGCCATCAACTTAAGGATATGAGTAACGAGTTGTGTGGACTCCCTAAAGTGGGAACGCCAACAGAAGTGCAATGGCTTGAGATAGGCCAAAGTAAAAGTGTGGGAGCGAACCTGAAATGAGTCAGGTATCCCCAAAGACAATTGTGGAATGTGATAACCATCGTGTTAGTTATGTAACGATCGCGTGGAAGACAGTGGCCGAAATATTTTCGGTAATGTAACGTGCATGTAAAGGTAGAGTGCCTTGCGAGTGATGTGAGTGTGATCTCGGAAGAGCCGAGTGGGTACATTTTGGAGAATGCTTGTGGCATAATGTGTTGGGGTTGGTGCTCAGAGCGCCAATCTGGACCGTATTTATGTCTGATTCATGAATACGAAAATCCTATTTTTCCATAATATTACTTTCTTAGTGGTTACACCTCGTGTTTTTATATACGTATTCGATCTAATTACTATTAGATTGAAACTAAATATGGTTTAGTGATATGTATATATTAGACAAAGGCCCGATAATATATAATGCAGTACACATTTACAAAGTTGGTTTGTAATTGATATTGGGAAGTGTCACTGCTAAATGTATATTATCAATTATTGTTCCTGGTCAAGATTTACTAACATGGGTCGGTTAGTCAAATCCGTTGAGACCAGTACATGTCGTATATCGAGACTTGGTCCGATGGTTTATCCCAATGAACCATGAGTCTGAGGAGACTCGTTGTAGGCATTGCATTTTTACATATAAGTCCTGATGATGAGTCTCACATGGAGGCACTACCATTTAAGTCGTGGAAGTCACGGGAAATGGAAGTCGGAAAGGAAAAGTCAGAAATCCATATCATGTTGGACTAAAATCGTTTGCTTAGCTGTGGGTCCGCTCGTTGGACCTCTGTTTTAAAATACATCATTGACCCAAAACCCCCGCAAGCCACACATCTTTGGCCCAAAACCCCCGCAACACACACCAAGCCCACCAAAAAAGAACCAAACCCATGCCCAAAGCCTCTAATTCACGCCCAAAGCATTCCAAAATAAAAAATCCACACATTAAACACATGTTGAAATCTCATAAATCACATTCCTAATTAAATTAAATAACATGCCTCAATTAAAGAAACCATGAATCCTTCTCCTAAACTAAAACAAATCACTTCCCCAATTAAATAGATCATTTCCTTATGACACACCAATTAAATATCCCCCCATAATTACACAATCTTGGTTTTCCTACCCGTATAAGGTAAACCACAACCCTCTCCTATAAAATGAGGCACAAACCAAACCCCTAGGTCCCCTAGCTCATTCTCACGTCCACTCACAAAGAAGAAATAAACCTTAGTGTTCTAAGAGCATTCACGCCCAAAGCCTTGAAGCCTCTCACTCCATCTCTTCACCGTCTCTCTTTCATGACACAAACACAAAAAACCCTAATCCCTCTCACGCACAAAGAAACAGGCCACACATCCAACTTACGACAAAAGCCACCTACATCACCTCTTCACTGAAGCCGTGAACCCAAATCAAAGAAACAAATCAAATCTCTTCAGCCACTTCCTTCACGTACTCGACACCTTGCATGCCACACACTGCCGCAAGCCAAATAACCACACGGCATTTGTCATCTTTCACGCACAATACCCCTCAACACAGCCCCCAACTTCACGCACCAGACCCCTCAACATAGCCCCCAACTTCACGCACCAGACCCCTCAACACAACCCTCAACTTCACGCACAAGACCCCTCAGAACTGCCCCTCAAATTCACGCACAAAACCCCTCAAAACAGCCCTCAACTTCGTGCACAAATAGCCCCGAAACAGACCCATAATAACCTTTAAACCCCGCAAAACTGCACCCTTAAACCCGCAAATTACACCCCAAAAATTGCACTAAAAACCGCAAACTGTCCTCCAAAAACTGCACTAAAAACCGCAAACCAGTCCACCAAAAACAATCCAAAACTGCAAAAAATAGTCACCCAAAAACTGCCTAAAACCGCAAATAACCAACTAAAATAACGACCAGAAAACAGCAGCAAAAACAGAGGAAACAGCGACCTAAAACAGCAAGGGGACGAAGAAAAATGAAAAACCAGTAAATTGGAAAAGTTGCGGAGCATCAACCCTTCCGACAACCGTGTAATGCACTTCCAAGAGACGACTTAAGAGGTTAGACCTGAGGGCACCTTTTTATTTATTCCTGTACTTTCTTTCCGTTAGTTATTATTATTTCTTTGCATGCGTATTATAGTTTCATGTAAGTTGTGGCCATGTGATGAATGAAATATTTGTTATCTCTTGCGGTATATCGGATGGAAACCAGGATGTAAATTCCGTAGCCGAATCCGAATGGACAGTAGTGCGGTCTGCACTCGGGATACAATGCCATATACCGCTTGAGAGACGCACATATTTCGTGTCATTCGATCTTATGTTTATTTGTTGTTTGTTAGAAATAGTATGTTACTTTTATGCATGATTAGGTTGTTTAGTATGTTATTTTTTATGCATGATTAGTTGATTATTTCCAAGCATGATTTAGTTATTTCTTTCGCATTAGGAAATTGATTATGTCTCTTTTACGTTTATGTTTAGATTATTATTTATTTACATTGCCATGCTTAGCGATTTAATGTATACATGAGATTGTGTGCTTGCCGTTATTCCGACTTACTTTTATGCATGCAAACTTAGATATAGGTAGTATGCAAACTTAGATTTAGGTTGTTGTTGCATAGACTCGGTTATATTATTACATAAATCTGTTCATTACAAGTGGCATAAGTAATGGACCATTCCGAACCCAACGGTTTGAGGTCTTCCCTTGCGAGGGGTGAGTGCGTCCTTAAAATATTTTCCCAATTCACACTGGGTGGTGACTCCATTTTATTTCTCCGGTTTAGTCCCCCGTGGGCTACTCCGTACTCTCGACTAGGCCGCGAGCCTGGAACAGCGTCACAGATTTATGTGTCATACACTCGTATAGACGTGTAGGTGTTTATAGTGGATAAACACTGAACGACTCACCGAAGGTTCTTAATGGATGGTACACCAACGTCAATAAGAATCTTCTCGGGTTGAGTAGCATAGTGGTCATTCGACTTGAGATTCCACTGTGGATGTATGAGACATCATCCACACTTAGATGGCAGTCACTTCACATATCTATTTAGATCAGACCTCCGCCTGTTCGTTGGGTGTGGACCGATCCTCAGGATATCCTGTGTGTATCAAGATAGGATCCGTCAGTTCTGTGTACAGAACATAGGTAGTCCAAGTGTGATTAGCAATCTGTTAAATCTGTGACCACAGTATACTTCGGAAGTAAGTTCCGAATGTTATTTAGAGATTGCTAATAGATACGTCGATGAGATAATACCTATAGAGATTTGATGTTTGCATCCATATCTCTGGGATTTTCCGGATACCTGTGACTGAGGGATTATACGTATGCAATGACCTCGACCTGTATGATTCAGCTAGTTTATATGTGGTCATCATAATTTACGGGTTGGTAAATTATTGACACGAAATTGGATTTTATGACGGATATACATGAATCTAAAGAGTCTCACTAATGAAATATACTCGTAGAGCACTATGGCAACTTTTATGAATAATTGTGATTATTTATAAATCGTTTAAATGTTAAACGAAAAATACATGCGAACAGGCCGAACCGTCATTTCCTAATTAATGTGCATTTGTATTTAATATATGATATTATTAAATACACATTAATAAATTGTCAAATAAAAGTATTTGACATATATCATTAATATATGTATTTGATATTTAAAGTAAATATAATACATATATTTGAGATATTTGTATTTATTAATTATTTAATTATTTAATTGTTAAATGATTAATATAATTAAAATATGAATATATCACCAAATGATAAAGTTAGGAAATGATTATTAGTGTAAATTGTTGACTTTTGCATTAAAGAAAAAATGTTATCAAAAGTGTGATGATGACTTAGATATTTTGTTTTTAAATGTTAAAATTGAAAATATCTCTTTTCCTTTATTTTTGCAAAAATTCGGCCAACACCCTAATAAAATATAAGTGTTATATTTTTTGTGTTGCTTTATTTGACTTTAAAGAAAATCATTAAATGGTTTGATGATTGCTTATACAAGTTGATTAGAGCTTTATTGAAACAAAATAAAAAATATCTAGATATTATATATACATCACAATTTCGGACAAGGCCAATTTTGGGCAAATATATATTGTTTTGTTTCATCTTTTAGGGTTAGACAAGTTCATTAGACAAAAAAAATATAATACAAAAGTAGTTGAGAGAAAAGCTTGAAGGCTAAATGAAGATGGCTTGGAAAATCATGATTTTGTAAGTTATTTTTCAAAGTCTTCAACATGAAAATTGTTTCTAACATGCTTAGAATCATTTTGTGTTGCTTTGGTGTTGTCTCTCTTCTTATAGTTTGTGTTTATTTTGGTTGTGAACATTGATGAAAGATTGATGCATGTAAGTAAGCTTAAAATGGTTTCAAAGCTTTACTTTTGATTTTTGGAAAATCAAGTTGCCATTCTAGAGTTGGTAAGCCATTCCTTGGTGACCTAGAATTTTCTAGAGTTTTTTCAAAGTGGTGAGGCTATATTGGTGAAGTATTGAATGGATCAAAGTGTTGGATTTTGTAAATTTGGTTAAATTGGACAATTTGATGAAATTGAAAACTTAGGGTTCATAACCCACTCCAAATTGGGGCTTTTCATATATGTGATGTATTATGGTATGAATATGATGCATGTAAAATTTTAGGTTGATTGGATTTGATCTTGGCATGTTTTGAACTAAAGGGACCAAATTGCAATTAATTGAAAATTTCAGGTCGCTCACGGCATTAGACTAAAAATTGGGGATTTGTGTGAAATCTGATTTTGATGCATTAGATGTGTTGAAAAACATTTTAGAAATGATTTAGAATCATACAAAATTATATTTGATAATTTTTGGGCTAAAATAATCAATTTACAAAATTGTGGGGCAATTCGGTAATTACCAAGAAATTTGATCTCTTGTGTAATTTTTCAGAATTTGATAATTGGATATTAAATAAATAAGTTTATTTAATTGATCCAAAAAAAAATTTTGAAATCGGAAAATTTTGATTTTCCCTATTCCGCTTTGATTACTGATATTCCCCCTTAAAACCCCATCAAAATGGTATCAGAGCGAGTCTGATTCTGGACACCCCGATATGATTAGCCCTTTAAAATAAAATGTTTGTTCTTTTATTTACTTGATACATGCATGCTTTCTTTTAATTTGATTAAATTTAAAGTGTATGACACTTTATGGAATATCCCCGCTTAATAAGGTTTTAAATTTACTGGTATTTGGAATACTTGTTTCTTGGTCCGTCTTGTCAATACGATTTATAAATATTTTTCTGTGACTACATTCGAGACCGTGCCTCTGCTGTGAGGGTGTAGCCGATAGAGATTTATTTATGCCGAATGTATATAATATACTAGATAAATTCAAGCGAAAGCAGAATCTTGAATGTGGCCTAGTTGTCGGGGTTACGCAAGTAACTTGAGTTTATCATTGACGAGTTTAACCTTGGTACGTCTCCTTGTGAGCCTACCGTAGCAGCGACAACGAGAAACGATCAGGACCGGAACCTCGGAGTCACTATTGAGTGATTGACAAATGAGTTGTCTACCTGTGAATATACGTAGGCGAGACCGTGCCCCTGCTGTGAGTCGAAATATATTCATGGGGTCCACTTCCCATTATGGAATTCGATTTAATTATTGAATTCTCATTTTTCCGTTGGGGATTACGGTATTATGTAAAATAGTGGGAGGCACTGCTAAGTTTAAAATATTCCATAACTTAGGCAGTGTGTATTATTATGGAAATTTCCGCTTGTTTGTTTCCTTATTCTATTGTTTATGTAGAATTGAACTTTTATTTACTGTACACATATTTTGATATGTTATCTGACTTAACTATTGGTTGCAGTTATTCTAGAATAGGTTCTAGATACTATTAGACTATGATATTATTAGATTGGTCTAAGCCATCGGGAATTGTTGTTCCGATTTTCTTGAAAAATCAAGATAGTTAATGACTTAGTTTCTAAGTCATGACAGATAATCTAGATAGATATCCCTTTTAGGATATAATACTTTAGAGAGAATAGTTTCTTATGCAGTAAGAATTTGTAGGAAACGCTTTTCTCGCGTAGCGGAAGCGGTTAAGGCACCCGGGATCGTTCTGAAAATTTTTTCTGCCCTCCTCATATATATCCAGAATTTTTCCACCCAAAAATCCCAATCCGAACAGCTCCATATTTTATTCACCGATCCAGTGGAACCAGTCACGCACCAGGCTTGTGGCTGTTCGTCTCCCATGCACTATTATCAACCATTCACGCACATCATCCATTGTTTATGGTTTTGATCATGCGCCACACTATGGTCTTCAAACCAGTCACACATATTTTGATCATGCGCCAGCCAATCAATCCCTCACCAGCTTATGATTATCGCATGTGGTTTCTACCATCAGGCCATTTTGATCTCCAAAACAAATTGAATCACAAGCTATAGTTTATGATAATTATTCTCATTAAATTTAAAATACAAAAGCATTTAACAACAAATGGCCATGCCCAGACTTGATGAGCAAAAGGATCAACGCACGCACACTGTATCAATATCCAGGGACTGTCCGTCTTCAAACATGCACGCCATAATATTGCCGAGAGTGTGTATCAATGATCGGATCTACCACTCGATCTTCCGAGGTATGTCTCGTTACCAACGGATAGTAGGGTGGGCTACACTCACAAGATAAATCCCTAAACTATTTAGATATTATAAATCACACTCAATTTATTTTTCTTTTTCTTCTTTTTATTTTCTCAACTTTTGAGAGAATTGAAAAGATGAAGAAAAGTGGCTAGGATTGCAAGTGAGAGAGCTCTACAAAAGAAAATCAAATTTTCTTTATATACTTAGGTCAAAATGTTTTCCAAAAACAAAACAACCACTCCCCTCCCTATTTGCTAAAATCGGCCATGACAAGGAATTATTCAATTTTTGTAACATCAAATTTTCAATTACCATTATTGAAAAGATGTTACAAAATTAAATAAGCAATTAACCATTTTGAAAGTCATAACTTCCAAATTAATGCCAAGGACTATTTGTTTCCAAAACAAACAAATCCAATCCTTTTATTCTTATCAAATTTTCGGCAATGGCATATAATCTTTTATTAATTTTGTAACAATTGTATTAGCTTTCAATAAAGCCAAAGATGTTACAAAATCAAAAGATTTAATACCATTATAGATTTGTAACTTCCAAAATTAAATCAAGGGTTTCCAAAACCCTTTAATTTGGAAATTACAACTTTAGCCTTCATTTAAATTATATCATATATAATTTAATGAATAATTATCATATAATCATTATTATATAAAACATATATTAACTTTTAATATATAGTTCCAAGTGTGATAAATAATATTATTAATCATATTAATAATATTTATACCTTTGTGAGTATATAATTGGACTATCTGTAGGCATTGCATTTTTGCATGTGAAACCCGATGATGAGTCTTATTTGGAGACAACTACCTTTTAAGTTACGGAAACCGCGGGAAACGGACATCGGAAGGGAAGAGTCAAGAATTGACTCATTGACGGATTAAGTTCACTAGTTTGGCTTCAAGTAACTCGTTTGTTTTCTGTTTTAAATTTATGCTCGCCCCGAGACACCTAAACCCGGCCCACACACACCTAGTCCACATGAACTTAGCCTACACACCCACCTAGCCCACACAAACTTAGCCCAAACACTTAACTAAATTAACATGCACCTAGCCAAGCCCACTCCCACCCACCAAGGCCCACACGCCCATCATCCTTAAAATACCCCCAAATTAAATAAATAAATATTAATTAAAACATTAACTAAATAAAATAATAATTAAATTTATTAAATAATTGAATTAAAATATTTACCAAACATAAAATAAACATATACCTAAATTAAACAAATTAAATATGTTATATACCTAAATTAAAAAGATGATATACCTAATTAAAATCAATCATAACAAATTAAAAATATTGACTTCCTAATCTAACAAATTAAATGCCTAATCCTAACCAATCAAATATATTGTATTCCTAATCTAGCCAAGACATGTCCCCCAATCAAATCCATTGCTTTCCTTACCTAGCACTAAATCATATCCTTATTGAATGCACCAAATCCCTTCCTTGTGAGACAAGGTGAAGCCCTAACCCTTCTCTATATAAACAACCCTAACCAAAGCCATTCTCTCCCTTCACACAACCTAAGTCACGCCCAAGCCCTAGAAACACACCAAGACTCACGGACAAAGCAAGAAATCAAGACAGAAAATTTTCTCTCCATCTCATCCTCCTTAGCCGTGAACACCATCTCCCTTGCACCCCTCCATAGCCAAATTTCTGTAGCCAATACAACCACCAATACAGCCCCTAACCACCACTAAAAACCACCTCCGTAAACCCCCCACACGTCGCCGAAACCAGCCCTATACAGTAGCCCTCCATCACTGAAAATTACAACAAAAAACGCACTGCAGTGAACACAAAAAAAAACTGCACTGTTTTACACGCCCAAACACCAGCAAACTCACCCTAAAACAGCCCCTAAAACACTAAAAAAACTGCATAAAAAAACTGCACTTTTAATCCTTAAGATATCACAAAAAAATCTGCACTTAAAGCCTTTAAAAACATCAAAAACAGTAGCCTAAAACACCAAAACAGTGAGCTGAAACAGTGAGCAGAAATACAGCAAAAACAGCAGCAAATCGGAGACCAAACTGCAAGCAAAACAACAAAACAGTGAGTTAAGACGCTAGACCAGTGAACCAGAAAAGTTGAGGAGCTTTACCCTTCCGATCTCCGCGAAACGCAAGCCCGAAAGTCGGCAAAAAAGGTTAGACCTGAGGGTATTTTTTCACACTTGTTTTCAGTTTCGTTTTTACTATTCATTGAGCGTTATTCGCATGATTATGATGTTTAAATGTATGTTGCGGCCCTTTAGTAGATAAATATGTAAGTGTTATAAATATGATGTGTGTTGTGGGCATTGGATAAAATGAAAGGCGTGTCGCCTCTTGAGGTATATCAGATGGAAACCCGGACGTAAATTTCATAGCCGATTCCGAATGGACGGTAGTATGATCTGTACTCGGGCCACAACTCCACGTACCACTTGAGTAAACAGCATGTTCTTTTGTTTAATTTTGAGTTGTTTAATTATTCCGCCATTTAATTTTCTGCACGTTATTTATTTATGTTATGATGAGAAAAGCGCATGGGCTTAGTAAGTGCGATGAAAGGTCCTCTAATTGAAGAGGTTAAAATCCTTTACCACGATGTTTCGCCGCGCCGAGTATTTTTGTGTTTACTTTTGTCTTTATTTATGCATAATATGTGTTTATTGCGCATGGGCTTAGTAAGTCGGATTAAAGGCCCTCCGTTTCACGGGGATAAGATCCTTACCACGATGCTTCGCCGCGCCGGATGACGTATATTCGATTGGACATGAGATGTGTTCAATCGGATATACAAAGTCCGATATCTTGTCTTTGTTATTATGCCTTTATTTTATGCATATGATATGTTCATTGCGCATGGGCTTAGTATGTCGGATTAAAGGCCCTCCGTTTCACGGGGATAAGATCCTTTCCACGATGCTTCGCCGCGCCGAGTATTTTTGTGTTTACTTTTGTCTTTATTTATGCATATTATGTTTTTATTGCGCATGGGCTTAGTAAGTCGGATTAAAGGCCCTCCGTTTCACGGGGATAAGATCCTTACCACGATGCTTCGCCGCGCCGGATGACGTAT
Organism: Zanthoxylum bungeanum; assembly: GCA_019454045.1. Taxonomy (NCBI): domain Eukaryota; kingdom Viridiplantae; phylum Streptophyta; class Magnoliopsida; order Sapindales; family Rutaceae; genus Zanthoxylum; species Zanthoxylum bungeanum. Next base: position 3,953 of record SKCR01038964.1, on the reverse strand, counting down.
ATTTGATTGGACGTGAGACGTGTTCATTCGGATATACAAAGTCCGATATCTTGTCTTTGTTATTATGCCTTTATTTTATGCATATTATATGTTCATTGCGCATGGGCTTAGTAAGTCGGATTAAAGGCCCTCCGTTTCACGGGGATAAGATCCTTACCACGATGCTTCGCTGCGCCGAGTATTTTTGTGTTTACTTTTGTCTTTATTTATGCATATTATGTGTTTATTGCGCATGAGCTTAGTAAGTCGGATTAAAGGCCCTCCGTTTCACGGGGATAAGATCCTTACCGCGATGCTTCGCCGCGCCGGATGACGTATATTCGATTGGACGTGAGATGTGTTCAATCAGATATACAAAGTCCGATATCTTGTCTTTGTTATTATGCCTTTATTTTATGCATATTATGTGTTCATTGCGCATGGGCTTAGTAAGTCGGATTAAAGGCCCTCCGTTTCACGGGGATAAGATCCTTTACCACGATGCTTCGCCGCGTTTCTTGTCATGTCACTGATTCTTTTGTACATCATTGCCTTATTCATGCATGTATTATGAAATTCCATATAATTGCATCATCTACCTTAGTCTTGGCTTAATGTATTACAATTTATGCATCCATGTTGTGACATTATTTCTTGTGGTATATCGGATGGAAACCCAGAAGTAAATTCCGTAGCCGATTCCGAATGGACGGTAGTGCGGTCTGTACTTGGGATACAATTCCACGTACCACTTGGAAAAGTATTCACGTGCATGTTTGTGCTCATGTTAGTTGCATCCTTTAGCATCACTGTAGACATTGCATTTTTGCATGTGAAACCCGATGAGGAGTCTCGTATAGATGCACCACCTTTAGGTCGTAGGAGTCGCGGAAAACGGTTGTCGGAAAGGCAAAGTCAAGAATTGACATGTTTTGTTTAAGTTCGCTCGGAGTTCGCTTGTTGAAAGTTCATTTTTTAAACGTATCTCTTAACCCGAAATCACCCCAAACCATTCTAAAGCCACCTAAGCACCCAAACCCACATCCAAAGCCCATAAAACCAAAATAAATCAAACACCAAGCCCACCCTCCATTAGGCCCACGACCATAACACTAAAATTACCCCTCCTTACACTATTCCAACATGATTTACCCATATACCAAACTTACTTTAACCATTCCACCTCACTTTAACAAAATATTAAATAAATAACACTTCACTCATTCAATACCATACCTCACCCATACTTCACTCATTCAAACCCATACCTCACCCATACTTCACTCATTCAAACCCATACCTCACTCATTCACACCCACACCTCACTCATTCAAGCCCATACTCACTCATTCAAACCCATACCTCACTCATTCACACCCATACCTCACTCATTCACACTTACACCTCCACTACACCATTTGCCTATATAAACCATCATTTTCCACCTTGAAACCCCTAACACATACCTAAGGAGATCAAGCACACATCAAGCAAAGACTCAAGCATTTTGAAAGATCAAAACAGCCCTACATCTTCCCTGCACATCACGCCTACACACCCCTCCTCACTGCCCACTGATTCACGCACATTACAGCCCTCAATCAGCCCTCAACCTCACGTAGTTGGCCTCTAATTTCCTCTATAATTCAAGCACACTACAGCCTCTGTCCAGACCTGAAGATTCACGCCATCACAGCCCCCAAACCAGCCCCATTTTCACGCCAAGATAGCCTCCAAACAGACCTGAAACTCACGAACATACTGCCTGAAATTAGCCCCACGAAATTGCACCCAAATCACCCTTATTCCCCCCTCAAACCAGTGCACAAACTGACCTTATCAACTCTCTGAAGGTCACGCCAAACAGCAGCTCAAGGGGACTCCAAACAGCGAACAAAAGCGCGAAACAGTGAGCAGAACATTGAACCAGCGAACCAGTGAAATTGTAGTGCCTTTGCCCTTCCGACGGCCATATAACGCATCTCCAAGGAACGACATAAAAAGGTTAGACCTGAGGGTTTATATTACATAATTATTCACATAAAATAATGATTTAGGAAATGTATTTTCACGTGTTTAGTATGAATGTTTAGCTTGGCATGTCGTTTAGGAGTAACTCACATGAAATAATGGCTTAGAAAAATGTATTCTAGGTGTTTAATGTGTTTAATTAGTTTAGTATGTTGTATTAAAATTATTCACATAAAATAATGATTTAGGAAATGTATTTTCACGTGTTTAGTATGAATGTTTAGCTTGGCATGTCGTTTAGGATTAATTCACATGAAATAATGACTTAGAATGGTTATTTGGGCATGTTATTTAGAACTGGTTCGCGTGAAGTAATGAATTAGTATATGATGCGATTTTGGGGTAAATGAAGTATGTGTTCCTTCTTGTGGTATATTGGATGGAAACCCGGACATAAATTCCATAGCCGAATCCGAATGGACGGTATTATGGTTTGCACTAGGAATACAATGCCCCGTACCACTTGAAGGATTCACGTATTTCGTTTACCCAACTTGTATTTGAGCATGATTAGGTTGTTAGAATGTAATTTCATTTCAAGCATATTTTAGGTATTTACCTTTTGTATTAGGAATTTAAATTAAGGCATGTTTAGATTACTATGTATGTAGCATGTTTGGTTGTGATGTCGGATGTTTGCCGTTATGAAAAGTTTACTGTTGAAGCATGCAAACCTAGAATTTAGACTACTTTGACCAACATGTATGTTGAGTAGACTTGGTTAATATTGCACAAATCCATTCATTACAAGTGACATAAGTAAGGGACTATTCCGAACCCAACGGTTTGAGGTCTTCCCTTGCGAGGGGTGAGTGCGGCCTTAAATCTCATTTTCCCGGTTCACACCGGGTGGCGACTCCTTTATTCTCCGGTTTAGTCCCCCGCGGGCTAGACTGTATTTGCGTCGTCCAGTTTCTGTTGTCTACAGTCTGGCGACTCCACTGGGGATAAGAGAATTGGCCTCGAATAGTCTTGTAATGTTTGGATTTGTGCTTTAATTAACCATGTTTACTGTAAGTTTAGGGAATTTAATCAAAGGCATTGTTAGGGCTAGGTGATGTTTGGTGTCTTCCTTCACTCACTACCTTTTTACAAGGAAAAGCTGTGAAGGCACCTAGATAATCATTTTCCTAGGGGATGGTTGGTGTCTTCCTTCACTCACTACCTTTTTATAAGGAAAAGCTGCGAAGGCATCTAAATAATCATCTCATGTGATAGACTAATTTGGAGGACTCGTTGTTATTCCTGTCACCAAGCGATAAGAGCCTAAGGGGCTTGGGTATCCACGGTGAGCTTTGCTCCGCCCTCCCTCTGGGGAATCTACAACGGGAAGTCCATTTGACAGTTAGTCACATACCTTAACTTGTTGACATATAAGGTGCACTCACTTGGTCGTTTGAACCCTTGAGTGGGGAGTCCTAGTTGTGGGTAATCCTTTGTCAATAAGGGCCTTTGTTTACATTCCTAGAACTTACACATGAACCTTAGTTTTGTGACCAGTAAAAATTACTTATTTTTGCTTGTGTTTTGGACCATTATCATTTGGATTCAGTTGGACTTTTTGTCAATAAATGTGAACTTGTTGGGCCATTTAAACAGGGACAAGTTCATGTCCTTTGACAATTAGGCCAAAAGCTTCTAAAATGGTAATGGGCTATTTTATGTTTAGGCCTCTTATTATTTGAAGTTATTTAGTTATATTATCGCAAAGTGTAAACATGTTGGGCCTTTTCAACTGGGACAAGTTTGCACTACGCAATAGTGTGACTAAATACTTTGAAATGATAACGGGCCGATTATTGTAAATTCTTTTACGAGCTTATTTATTTCGTGCATTGATACTCATCTCACGCACATCATGCATACATGCATCATGTTAACCCTTGTGTTTAAAAAGCCATCATAGATACCTGTTGGGTTAGAAAAGAAGGCAGACTCATCAA
>SKCR01038963.1:0-42114 GCA_019454045.1 Zanthoxylum bungeanum | reverse complement strand
CTATAAAGACGCTTTGGATTGATATTTTTCCTAAGTACCGTTCTTTCTTGAAGCCCACCCCAATATGGAAGGGTTTTCAAGTCAGGGCAGAAACGACTGATTTCATCAGCCCAGTTATTCAATACGGAAGCAGGCGCAACAACCAGAAAAGGACCCCATATATTTTTTTCCTGTGCAAGACGAAAAAAATATATACGTATTACATAGCTATAGAACACATAGATATACGATGCCAATTAGTAGTTTAGTACTATACCTCAGCCAAATGACCCAAGAAAGCCATGGCCTGAATGGTCTTTCCTAGGCCCATTTCATCAGCAAGTATACCATTTATACCCTGAAATACAACAAGGAAGCTTCAATATTAGCAATTATGTAAAACCCAAGCTCAAAGAAGTAAAGAAAAAAATAAATAAATTTATAAAACCCTGCAGGATTTAAACCTGTTCATAGCAATTAACTAGCCACTGGAGGCCCTTTAACTGGTATTCTTTGAGGGAACCTTTAAACATCTCTGGTGTTTGAACTGTTGATGTGACAGGCATGGTTGAGCTGCATAAATTGGTAAAAAAGTTCATTAACCTTCCTAGGAAATAAAAGAAAAATAAAGGTTGTAAACTCAGCCGTATATGGGATAAAGAGAAAATAAAAGAAAAACTTACGGGTTATGCAGATCTATGTTCCCAGATCCTGCAACTGAGACATCCAGCAAAGCAGCTTCAGAGTCAGCAGCTTCACGTAATTTTGAACATTCAGTATCAAAAGTATTAGTTAACATTTTCTGCTTAGAAACAGCATTTTGAGCAGCCTTCAGAGCCTCCATTTTCCATTCAGCCTCCTCAGGATCCTCTTCCTCACCAGGCTCTATGTCTGAAGAGCTCAATAACAAATCTTGATCATTTGGTTTGTCATTTCCCACAGGCAAAGCTTCAGAGGGCTGTGAATTTGACTTGTTTTGCATAAAGTGGCTGTAAAGTTCTGTTTGTTGTATGAGAAAATTAAGCCTTTGCTGCTGTCGCTTTGCCTCTCGAAGCTCCTGTTCACGCTTCAAAGCTTCTGCAGCTTCTCTTTCCTCCCTTTTCCTCACTTCCGCCTGTACAAAAGGAGGATTAAGTACTACACAATTTCATTAAAAATATACCGCAAGAAGTTCCCAAATGCTCTGCTTACTTATTACTATATCAGCATACATTACTTAACAAGTGGTTGTACTTGTAGTCTAGTTCTTTTAATCCCTAACTTCTTCCATTCAAATTCCACCACTGAGATTTTCATTAATATGGTACCAAACTCTTATCAATAACTAACCATTAAAAAGAACATCAAAGTGATCTTCGGATGTGGGCAATGCATTTTCTGAATTACCAATCTGGCTGAATACTCTTAGTTCTAAAGATTTGAATACTAACTAAAATTAAATTCAGATCATTAACATACTTATGGCCCATCACACGTGTTAGTGAGTGCAAGTAAGAGCAGACGTTTTTTTTTTTGCCTTTTTTAATGAAATACAGCACAATGAATCTGGAGAAAGCAACAAAAGAGAAAGGAAGTCTACACGCAAACATGCACACATCTGCAAACTGCAAAGCTACACAAGATGTGACTACCATTTTATTTGAAAACAAAGTACTTATCAAAGACGACGCTAATCTACAAGACAGCCCAGTAAGTTTAATGGATGATAAAGTTCACCAAAGGAAACAGAAAGATACCATCTCCTTATCAACTCGCTTCCAAAACAATAGCATGTCTCTAGCCAATTTCCTTGTGCGAATTGCAGCACCCGTCATCAACTTAACAGACCTGCTTACTTTCATTTTCACCTATTAAAACTCAATTGCCAGAACAAAATCAGGAAAAAATATTAAGATACTAGAAGTAGATATTTATTAATAAAAATAGACTATACGTACCTCTCTTTGACAGTTCTCTGCAAATCTTTTGGCATCAATTTGTTGCTTCTTGTGAAAAGTGAAAAAAGTCTTATGATACTTCAGTATGTCTTTTCTAACAATGTTAACCCAAACTTTGCCAATTTTCTCCATTTCCTCTTTCTCAATCACTGAAGGGTCTTTCTTTACCTTTAGCTTTTTGGGTAAAGCTCGTTCAATTATCTGCAACCAAGGAAAATGAAACTTAGTTTCAAATAAAGAGAAAAAAAACTCATCGTGTATACAAACAATAGCTATTAAATGATTATAATACAAACATAACAAATACCTCATATGTCTCTCCTTTTTCCAAAACCTTCACATAGTAAACCTGCAATACACCACCTTCTGACAAAATAGACCGTTGTATACTTCCAGCAGCCCCCTCTGGGATGGATGAGTTCCCAATATCAGACACCTTGAGACTGAACTTCTGGGCTGAGTTAGAGGCCACTAAGGATTTCAATCTTGCCTGAAGTGATTCATATTGAGGATGGGGCTCTCCCATCCCAACTCGACTTCTTGACCCAAACCTTTTATCGCCGGCCATCATAGCTGCCAAGGACCCTAAATCTAAAGTACCCTTCAGATAAAACTCCTCCACTTGAATATCTGAAAAGCTTGGCAAATTCAGAGATGGTGCCAACTTATCATAACTCGGCGGAATTCTGTATGTGATACCCTCCCCAATATCCAAGTAGGCAGGTTCGTACATTACTCTGCAAAGCATAAAAAATCAAAAATAAAGTTATGCAAGTTAATCAATCACATCAAATTCAAAATTGAATTTCATATACTGCCATGGTCATTTTTCTTATGCAAACACAGGCATAGGAAATAAGTATCAGAAACATACTTGGGTGTAGATTCTGTCTCATGATAGTTCACAGGCCTTCTAGGACTAATATCATTGAGCCAATCGGATGTGGTTTCCATTTCATATAACCCTGCTCGCTGCTCTCTCCCCAACTTCCTAGTTTTTGAAACACCCAAATTAGTCTTTGGAGCAGGCATCCCCATTCGAGGCAGAACCGGAGTCACTGGGGTATCCTTGGTCCTCCTCTTGTACTTCTGGATGTGTTCTCCCAGCATTGATCGATATCTCTCCTCTGTTATGTGTGTCCCACAATATCCATCCTCATCTTCCTCTTCACTGTTGTGAGAACGTTTTTTTGTCTTCACCAAGTCAGACATAGTACCATTACTGTGATTCAACCTTGCTCCACCTATTTAGTAACCAACAAATATTCACAAGCATGCACATAAGTTCACAGCTCTTAAACCCAAATTCTCTATCACCATTAAAACTACTAAAACATATAAGATACATTGAGCAAATTACTTGAAAAGAGTATAATTTTGCATAAAACCGAAACGGATCCTCTTAATTTTAAGTGAATATAAAAGGTTGAACACAATGTACCTTGGCTACCTCTGCTCTCATCCTGACTACTATTCCCATAATAATCAAAATCATCATCTTGTTGTGGAAGTTTGAAGTTCATCAAAGACTACAATACAACCCACAAAAAAAAAGGGAAAAAAACAAACACAACAATCCACGATCAAAACAACATGCTTTAGGGAAAATTAAAAAAAAAATTATAATTGAACAAAATTGAACATACCCAATTCATATAACCTAATAAAAAACACACAAAAAATAAAAACAACAAATATCCATCAACAAGAGCAGAAACCCATGTGACAAACCTCAAGATTGAAGAGATTCGAGTAGGATAACGATTCCTTGGATTGCTGCCTCCTCTGATCCATATGAAGATAAACCCTAACCCTAATGCCGAATTTTCGAGGAGCACAGAGGAGAGAGAAAGAGAAACTGCCCTCAACTAATAGGATAGAAGTAAAAAGTGAGAAGAAAAAGATGGGTGCGTAGGATAAGAGGGGTAGAGCCAGAACGATAGCCCGAGAAGGACGTAGCGGAGACAGTCGGTGTAGGAATTCACCAATGAGATGCTAACGTGCGCTGGGGGTAGCATGTTAGGGTGTATTTTTATTTTTACTCTTTCGTAAATTCACAAAACTAACAAAAATATTTTTTTTTATCATTTGTCCAAATAGATCACAATATTTGGATTTTGCCACAATAATCATTTTATCTCTAAAGTAATTTTTTTAATTTTTTTAATTTAAAACTTCAGATTAAATTTTTTTTATATATAATATTTCCTTTAAAATAATTTCCATATATATACACATTAATAAAATTATTTTTATTTATTTATGATTTATTTTGTGGACTAATTTTGCTCAATTATTATTATTATTATTATTATTTATTTTTTGGGACTTATATCTAAAATATATATATATATAATATATAACAATTATATACATCAAAATGAAAATAATATAATATATACAAATTAAATTTCATTAAAATTAATATCAGCCAATACAACATCATGCATAATATTTCTCTCAGTTGACATTTTCCTCAAAAGATTTAATGCTTCATATTGATCGCTCCATTCTTTCTACCAATCATCCATTCTCTTTTGTTGCTTCTCGATCCTCGTCTGAGTCTCATATATCGCAATCACGCGGTCACTGTTGGGGTCAAATCAGGGAGGCGCAGCGGAAGGAGCGCTGTTCGGGCGAAATCGTCGTTTAAAATTTTTAAACTTACGAATAAATTATTTAATATCCAATATTAATAATTCATTCATATTTCACCTAAACGTATTTATTCGTATTCATATAACGACATAAATAATATAAAAACATCGCGAAACTTTTGGGAAAATTTTTTCCGTAAAATAGCATAAAATGTGTTTCCGGCCGAACCAACCGACCAATGCTCATGGGGACTGCCCAGGTCAGCCCCCAAAACATTTGGACAGTTCGTGGGCTGCCCGAACGGTACCTAGTTCAGTGTTTGGGCAGCCGTTACCCGGTAACGCCGTTTTCGCATATTTTCACTCCGAAACAATTTCCGATAAATATTTTTCTTGGGAAATTAAAATAAACTAATTTATTATAATTAATCAATAAATAAAAACTGAATTTTTATCTGAAAAATCAGATTTATCATTAATCGCTTTGAGACCCCAATACTTTGTAAATTAATCATTTTGGTCCTTAAATATTCAAATACATATTTAATTGATTCCAAATCAATCCCAAAATAATTTATACAATTTGCAACATAATCCAGAAACTTTTCCAGAAATTCGAAACTGCCCAGTAATTTTCCAGAATTACGAAAACAGCCCAGATTTTTTATTAATTGCAATTTGGCCTAATTTGTTCAAAACACATCAAGATCAAATCCAATCAATCCCAAATTTGACATACATCAAATATACATCAAATTATAACATATATATGAAAAGCCCCAAAATTTGAGTGGGTTAAGAACCCTAATTTCATAAATTACTCAAATTGGGCAATTTACATTAAATTGATAAAATTCAACTTTAATCTTCAAATTACAACACCAATTAAATCTCACCATCATGAAATTAATAAAGAACAATTCTAGGCTAATTATGAATGGCTAATTAACTATAGAATGACAACTTTAATTTCTAATTAATCAATGAAGCATAATTACACCTAATTAGCTTAATTAATTAAACATACATGCTAAACACCTTCAAACAAGATTCCAATCACAATAATTCACATAATTAAAGATTAGAGAAAATTCTAAACTACACAAATTGAAGTATAGAAATGAAGAAACAATTTCTTAATTGAAGAAAATTGGAAATAACTTACTAAAACTCCAAGTTAGAAGCTTTTCCTTTAGGTTCTTCAATTTTTCTCTCAATCTTTCCTTAGTAAATATTTTAGAAACCTTGTATTCTTTGAAAAATGAAACAAAAATTATTTATATACATTTCCTTGCCATTGCTGAGATGCCAAGGAGAAAAAATAAGCTTTGCATTTTTTTGTTTTAATTTTCATTGGTCAATGTTACTTGTTACACTTTATAACAATTACTTCAAAAGCAAATAACAAGTGAACCAATGAGAATTTGTCATTTCCTAATAATTAAAATAATGAAACAAGTGTTACCACTAATTCCATGCCATTTAAAAGTTAAATCATTACTTAAGATATTTATTTTATTAATTAATTTAATTATTTAACAATTAAATAATAAATATAAATATCTTAAATATATGTATTATATTTACATTAAATATCACAAATACATATATTAATGATATATACCAAATATCACAATTTGATATTTTATTAATGTGTATTTAATAAAATCAAGTATTAAATACAAATACACATTAATTCGGAAATGACCGTTAGGTCCCGATTGCATGTATTTTTCGTTTAACCATTAAACGAGTTATAAATAATCAGTATTATTCATAACAGTTGCCCTAGTGCTCTACGAGTATATTTCATTAGTGAGATTCTTTAGATTCAGGCATATCCGTCACAAAATCCAATTTCGTGTCCATAATTCACTCACCCGTCAATTATGACGACCACGGATAAACTCGTTGAATCATACAGGTCGAGGTCACTGCATACGTATAATCCATCCGTCACAGGTATCCGGATTATTCCAGAGATATAGATATAAACGTCAAATCTCTATAGGAATAATCTCATCGACGTATCTATTAGCAATCTCTAAATAACATTCGTAACTCAATTCCGAACTGTACTATGGCCATAGATTTAACAGATTGCTAATCCCATATAGATTATCTATGCTCTGTACACAGAACTGACAGATCTTTTCTTGATACACACAGGATATCATGAGCATGAGTCCACACCCAACGAACATGTGGAGGTCTGATCTAAATAGATCGGTGACGTGACTGTCATCTAAGTGTGGAGGATAACTCATATATCCACAGTGGTATCTCAATTCAAAGAATCACTATGCTACTCAACCCGAGAAAATTCCTATTGACGTTGGTGTACCATCTATTAGGAAATCTTCTGTGAGTCGTTTAGTGTTTATCAAATAAATACCTACACATCTATACGAGTCTCCCAAGACTCATGGTTCATTGGGATAAACCATCGGACCAAGTCCGATATACGACATGTACTGGTTTCAGCGGATTTTACTAACCGACCTATGTCAGTAAATCTTGACCAGGAACTTAATTTAAGGATATACAACTTATAGTGACACTTCCCAATGTCAATTACAAGCTATGTTGTAACTGCGCACTACGTTGTAAATCATGGGGTCTTTGTCCAATATATATACATATCACTAAACCAGATTTAGATTCAATCTAATCAATATAATCGAAATTAAATCGAATATGTATATAAAAGACAAGTGGTGCTACCATTTAAATTAGTAATATCAAGGAAAAATGTATTGCTCGTATTCATGAATCGAACATAAATACGATCCGGATTGGCGCTCTAAGCACCAACCCTAACAATTTCTCACACTTGTTCTAGTGCCAATCCATTGTATCATATACACATCCCAATGTGTATCACATACTCATGGCAGTCAAGAACTCACCTAGCGCTCAAGAGGTAGGGAACAACAAGTAAGCTCGATATGACATATTGAGTTTGTCTAACAAACACAATCATTTTCCTTAGCATGCATCAATCATTTTTTTTTTTTTTTTTGTAGAATAAAGTTCTACATCGATATGACTCAGATGCCATATCAACATTGTGCTTCAGCTACTAAGTTGTCTAAGTATTTACGGATCAAATCCAAAATACTATGTAAACAACCGCAAACACAATACTAATAACAAACTTCTAATCTACGAGGTCACTATGCAACTTCATAATCAATACTTCATAAGTTGCAACTAATTCTACTCATACAGTAGAATCATCCATGACAATTTCACTGCATCTTTTATGACTCATTATGACGTAGACTGTTTAACTTCATAATTAGACTCAAAACTAATCTGACCCTAATGGTTGCAGATTTATTCCCCATTAATTAAAAACTCGTTCTTAATATCTCAAAGATAATAAAGAACATGTTTCAAGACCCATCTTATGGTCTAGAGGATATCAAAATAACTCGTAACAATTACGATTAAATTGATATCTCTAATCGTACTTAATATAATGTTCATTATGCCATCATCCTATGATGCATAAAATTGACTAGACATTCCAATCAATTTCTCTTTCGACAAAAGAATTATCATTTACGAAAGATGAATATTATATATGTTATAGACACACTAACTGTCAAACAGTTACACTAACTGCCATACATATAGTATTGCAGTGTCCTTTATTAGATCATATCTAATGCACGACTAATGGGAGTATCTCTCAAGTCTCTTAGTTTTATATCATATATATAAAACTTTATATAGAATATAATAGAGACACCACTCCCACTGTTTTCATGGAGAAAATAAGACTCAGGTAAATCTTTTACCTCATTAACATCTCATTATTACCTTAATAATGATAATGTCATTAAGATGTAAAATACTAGAAAGAAAGTTGTACGCTCCCACTAACCCTTATATCTCATATGTATTCTTCATGATTTGATAAAATCAGACAATCTGACTGATATCAAAATTAGAAATCACAAATTTCCAGAAAGCTCATCCGAGTCTACAATAGGCTCTATAAGCTAATATACTAAATTGTAATCTTAGCACAATACAAACTCCAGGGCCATTCCAAAACGAACTCTTCAAACTAAGAAATCACAATGGATCTCTTATCTGGAGAAACCATTCAGAAACGCCACTTTGTATTCTTTAGCTAAAATATACAATTTAATATCATCATTAACCAACATATCTTAAATTATGCAATTAGTGCGACTAGAGACAAGTTTCCTCAAAATCTACAATAGACCGCTGAGTATAACTTTTCTCATTGTCATACTATTAAGGTCAAACTTTTAATAAGCTCAATGTGCTTTTGCTGCGCAAACCATTTGCACATTTTATGAACGTTTCATAACTAAAGCTCAATCAAGTTCCAAACTTGATCATAGTAAGCTATGAACAATCTTAGATCTATGGTTTAATGTTAATTTCTGGAATCGATATCAAATATCGTTCCCACTATAAGTTATAGGATAACTTTATTTGATAAGAAAACAACAGAACCATTAAGTATCAAATACTTTGCGAATGATTCTGACATCTTATAGCACTTATATGGAAGTAATTAAATGGTATTTTCATCTTATTAATTATGTAGTTCCATTTATAGTTTATCACCGTATTTGACTTCAATAAGTCAAGTCTTTTCTACAATAGTCAACATCCAATGCAGGTACAGTTCAATTATATAACTATTATACAAAAGAAATATTCAAATCTTAAACATTTCAATATTCGAATTTTCTACTTATACACATCATATATGTAATTGTAGAAACTATGGAACCTAAATTAAAAGGATGAATAAGTGTTACTGGAGTATAACCCCAAGAGTATTGAAACTAATTCGGTAACATTCAATATCAGCCGAATCAAATCGTATAAGATTCCATTAATCAATTCCATCAATATGGAATTGTGGAAGAATAATATTGATGTAAGAATTATATTCTTCGAATAACCTTAGAACTAATTGCCATTAATTCATATGTTTGATCGTATCAAACATCTTTGAACAATTCAAAGACTCACGATGAATTTTAAAGATACAATTTTCAAAACTTCAGATCGAATATCTTTGAACCAGTCAAATTATTATATCCACATTTCATCAGAAACACGTAACTAAGTCATGACAGTTCATTGACTAAGTTACGAAGTAAAGAAAACTACCTTAAGCAATTTACAATTCATTAAATTACATACATCTAATGTATCAGTTCAATAAATTTCTCGGTCCAATGACAATCATTGGTTAAATGAGATTTAATCACCTTCCCGAATACAATATTCATTAAATGGATAAAGATATGTGGTATGATCTGGTATCAGGCCATCCTTTACCATATGGTATAAGCATCCAATACTTAAGTGATAAAATGTCATAAAATAATGCTCTAAGTTATCTTAACCGAATATTTTTTTTAATGTTTATCTATTCGTTAATGACACTACTAGTCATTTTAAAATATGTAACAATTGTTTACAAAGAACAAGTAACTATCAAATAGTCGCAAGTTCTGAAATCAAATATCGAAACAATCATTCAACACTATTTTAAATAATTAAACGGAAGATCTGATATCCAATATCTACAGTTGTTGTATTATGATAATCAATATTTTCTATACACAACTATACATATCTTCTTTCTTTAGCTTTATTATTTACTTTCAAATTATTTACAACATTTGCAAATAATCGAAAAACAAATTGTGTCTGACACGTGACCTCTGAATGTCACTAAAGCCAAGAAATGTCATTATTAGATAAACAAATATTTAATGGGTTTTTCTTAATGCCAGTGAAGAATCTCGAGACATGAACCAATTCATGTCAATCTTTACTTATGGTGAGCGAAACCAGTTCCGGTTCCGCATACAACCGGAACCTACTCGGAAAAATTCGGTTCCGCACTAACTGGAACAGGAACCTACCCAATTAAACAGGGTACCATATAATTCGGTTCCAATCCGGTTCCGGTCCGGTTCCGAATTACCCTATTTTAAAATAAAATTTATTTTAGCGTGCTAGTCATTGTTAATATAAAAACCAAGATCATTGTTTTGAAGGTTTCTGCATGAAGATGCATATTGCCATCTGATCTACAAGTACATTGAAATTGACTCTCTCCATCTATGAGCTACACGAAAACAAGATTAAGGATTTCCATTGATGTAACAAGTGGATGTTGGGTTTCTACTATAGTCCCAAGATTATTCAAGCAATGAAATCAATGTGAATATAATAAAGAAGTATGGCGGAATCATACTTACAATGAACAGATTTGCGATGCGTTGAACACAAAAATTTCTTCAAGCTTTTCCTTGAAGCTCTCGGCAATGGCCTTCATTTTGTGCTCCATGATTTTCGGTCAAGCTCCAAGCTTGGGAATGGATTCCATGCTCAAGGGTTTGTTTCCCTATCACTTTTGGATGACTCTTTAGTGTGCTAGCACTTGGAAAAATTTGCCACAAATTCTTCCTTAAGCTTCTTCATGCTCTCGGCATTGAGAAAAATTTGAGAGACAAAAATTTGGCCATTGGCCGAATGTAGAAGGAGAGAAGAGAGAAGTGATGAGTTGGTTGTTTTTTGTGTTTGATTTCAAAAATCAAATACATAATTCATTTTCCAAAAATTGTACAAGGCATTTAAGCCTTCCAACTACCACCATCAATCATAAGTGACAACCATCACATCACTCAAAGTGATGTGACTTATATCACAGAATGACTAATGATGTGACGCGTGATGTGACTTGTGGGCCCCACTTGATTCGAAATGCGAGTGGGCCCGCAAACACTCCCGGGCTCGGGTTCGCTAATTCCAAATTAACGAATTTTCCGTTGCGACGTAATTAAATCAAATTTAATTAAATAATTATGCCTAACAAAATTACTATTCAAGTCGCTAGCGAATTAATTCTAAATTAACTTGTTCGCCCGAATTAAAATCTAATTTTAATTCCTTGTCGAAATCTAATTTCGTTTAATATATCGAATATATTAATTTATCGATTAATTCCAAATTAATCGTTCTCTCTCTTTAAATAATATTTTATCCCAGATAAAATATCTCTGTAATTAATCCCATATTAATTTTCTCTCTCTTCTAATTAATCCCAGATTAATTATGTTCGAGTAATACATCATCGGTGAATCTTCGAGAAGCGACCCATTAGATCCCCGGATATGTTGGCAGTAAATCTGGTCGTCGGACTATCCGAACACGTATGTACCTAGTATTACGTTTTTACCGATTTACAAGACATGGTTGGCTTCTAGCAAAGCACCGTGCCTACCCAATTCTCCAGAAATATTCTTAAAGGAATATGTAATCTATATCAGGCATAGTATACATCGTATTGCGTATTGCGATCCAGTATCAGATGTCACGTGCTAGGCCTGGGGCTGGAATTGTGTTTGTCTCGTACGAAGCACATGTCGGATCTCTGGTAACTAGTCTCTATAATCGGATAATCATGACCTAGTCATGATTATCCCGATGACTGCAGCACATAAGAGTACTAGTTCCGTATCTTACGTGATCATCATCTCCATTATGACTGGAGTGATACTTCCATCTTGACATCACACCCAATACACTACGATTCTCAATATACCCAGAAGAGGCGTACACAGAACCGGTTAAAGCCCTGGATGACCAAAACCAAAGTATATTGATTGTTGCAAGTATTAGCGGTGCAAGTCTCAGGTTAAGACCAAATACACCTACCCTGATTCGGACTTCCATAGACACATAGTCATACTACCAATGGAATTCCGAGGGGTCTATCCAGAGCGAAGCTGTTTCCGTACCATCGGTAAACACAACCTCATATTACACTTGCATGAGTATCCAATACCCAAATATATGAGAACTATGTCGTTATGCTCCCACAACGCGCACAAGTGCAATACTAGTCTATTCCGCATTATCGATGTCCAATCTTGATAATACTCCGACTATGGATGTTTTAATGATTAAACCTCCATGGTTGATAATGTCCCATATCTTATCAATCCGGAACTAATCATATGGACTTTTATCATTTATATATCCCGGTAATCTAATTACAAATGATAAAAGAGCAATTTCATTTGTCACATAGTTAATTTGTACAACAACACCATGTTTTATACAAATAGTGATGCTATGGTCATAATATTCCAACAATCTCTCACTTGGCCTATAGCCAATCACTCAAGTGTCCTACACTTGAACTATGTACGATTCGCTCAAATTTCTGCTGAGAAACTGCTTTCGTCAGCGGATTTGCAAAGTTATCATCTGATGTATGGGTGGCAATTTGGGTCAGGATTCGTTTATTCGTTCGATTCGATTCGCTTTAAAGCGAATACGGGTTGAAAAAATGGATTCGTTTAATAAATGGGTCAATTCGATTCTATTCGTTTATTAAACGAATCGAATACGAATTTAAGCTCATTGATTCGTTTATTCTTTAGGATTCGTTTTATTATTTTTATTACAAGTTTTTGTTAATTTTCAATTAAGATTCGAGAAATTATAGCTAATTATCATAGAAAAAGTAATATTTTCAATATTTGGTGAAGTATTTTTAGTAAATATATAATTACATATTTTTATATGATATATTTATGAAGAATTAATGTAAATCAAGTGTGGTAAATTATTTTATTAAATAATATCATTAACTAAACGAATACGAATATTCGTATTCAATTCGTTTAATAAACGAATTGATACGAATCCATCACATTTTGATTCGATTCGTTTAGGATTCGATACGAATTTAATTCGTTGATTCGTTTTGACACCCCTAATCTGATGCGATTTATTCGATCATCACATCTCCACGATGTATGATCAGAACGAATCAGATGATAGTTGAAGTATATACTTGGATCGTTGATGAGACCATTAATTCTTTAGCCTGTGTTGTAGCCTAGCTCAGCTGCTAACAGAACTCTCCTAATCCAATTGAGATTATTAAGATCCAAAGTGCTTCTATTGCTGCCTCAGCTGCAGTAATATTCCGCTTTTGTTGTTTATTCGGCAACAATATATTGCTTGGAAGATTTCCAGCTCACTATTCCGTTATTCAAACTATATAGTACCTTTATTACGACTTATAGTCATTTTTATCGGTTAGGAAACTTACAACAGTGAACCCAGTCACTTCAAGTTCTCATTCTCCATAGCTTAAGAAAGTATCATTAGTTCGTCTAAGATACATAAGGATATTCTTAACATCATCCAATGACCATCACTTGGATTGGCCTGATTGTGACTCCATATGCTCAAAGCATATGAGACACCAGGTCTCGTACATTTCTTTCAATGTACGAGTTCTCGGAGAGTGCCAACAACTTTTAGATCTACCCCAATAGATCTTTATTCCTAGAATAAAAGTTGTCTCTCCCAAGTATTCTATGGAGAATTTTTATGAAAGCCAAGCTTTCATCGATTGTATTATGGGAATGTCATTTCCAAGAAATGATATATCATCATTATTTAGGACAATCACTGTCAGTGCGCTCCCACTAACTCTCTTATATACACAAGAATCATATCATTTTTGAATTAAATCATACACCATTATAATTACATCAAAACATCAGTTCCAAGAACATAATGTTTGCTTCAATCCATAAATAGATCGAATAACCTGCAAACCTTGTTTGCTTGTTTTGGTACGACAAAACCGTTAGGATCTTGTAAACATCCTCCAAAAGGTTTCTGTTTAAGGAAAGCGGTTTTGACGTTCAGCTGCCTTATTTCATAAATGAAACATGCAGCATTAGCAAGCATTATCCAAATGGATTTAACCATGGCAACAAATAAAAGGTTTTGTCGTAATCGACACAATGTTGATAACGATACCTTTTCGCTACAAGTCTAGCTTTGTACGTTGATATATTGTCATCCATGTACGTCTTCCGTGAAGACTTATACAGTACCAATAGGCACAATGCCTTCCGGTACATCAACCAGTATCCAAACTGGTTGGTATACATGGAATCCATTTCGGACATCATGGCATTTTGCCATAATAGGGAGTCGATACCTTGTATCACTTCCCCATACGTAGTCAGTTCGTGTTCCTCAATAAGATTGACATCTTTACGAGGTGAGATTAGAAACCCATACCTCCCAGGTTGTTTTCTAACTCTCTCCGACTTACGCGGTTCTTGTGTATTCGAAGATTGTGGTACAGTTTCATCCTTGATGAACTGTTTGTGTTCCATTAGGACTCTGTGCCTAGAACATTATTACTCTAATTTTCATCGAGTTTTACTTTCCTCCCACTTTCCACTGCATATAGGTATTCCTCTTAGGAAAACCGCATGACAAGCAACAAATAAATTATTCTCTTGTGAGTTGTATAAGTACTATACTTTGGTTTCCCTAGGATAACCTACAAATTAGGCACTTATCCGATTTGGGTTTTAGTTTGGTATCATCCAAATATATGTCTAGCATACCCAAAACTTCAGGAATGAGAAAACCCGGTTTCTTTCCTGTTCATATCTAATATGAAGTCTGTCAAACAGATTTTATGGAACCTTACTCAAAATAAGTTTTTCACTGTATAATGCGTATCCCTTGAAGGAAAATGGTAGCTCAGAGCGACTCATAATTAACCTTACTATGTCCAACAAGGTTCAGTTTCTCCGTTCAGACACACCACTCATATTGAGGTGTTCCGGGAAGAGTCCACTATGAAAGAATACTATACTCTTTCAAGTAATTGAGAAACTTATTGCTTAAGTATTTTCCACTACGGTCTAACCGTGACGGTTTAATACTTTAGCCGATTTGTCTGTCTACTTCGTGTCGAAACTCTTTGAATTTATCAAAAGTTTCTGATTCGTGTTTCAAAAGAAACACATAACCATAACGTGATGCCACATCCGTAAAGGTTTCGAAGTATTCATATCCACCTCTAGCCTAGCTAGACATAGGCCCACTTACGTCACTATGAATGAGGGCTAACAGATCGATGACACTTGTACTTTTACCAAGTAAAAGTGTTTTAGGCACTTTGCCTAATAAACTAGATTCATAGACATCATTTGAATAGAATCAAATCTGTCCTAGTACCCACTCTTCAAAAGTATGGACATATGAGTCTTGTTTAATGTGTCCCAGACAACAATGTCACAAATAAGTCTCATCTGATCAAATCAGTTTGAGCTATTTGTTTGTCATGTTATATGTTTGAGATTCATTTATATTCAAAATATAAATACTGTTATTCACATCTAATGTGTTTATCTCAATATCATCTTTATAAAATAAAACACTTTAGTGTTCTAGAATATAAAGGTATATCCACAATGGATTATACTCTGATATAAAGATAATGTTTCTAGTCAAACTAGTTATATTTTAACAGTTTCCTAATTTAAGTACACACCCAAAGGGTAGTTCCTAAACTTAGGTTTCTACAGTTAAAACAGCGACTCTCGTCCTGTTTCCGATTCGTAGATCAATCTCAACTGAAGTCAGTATCCTGCTCATCAGCAGATTATGCACAACAGTACATATCTATGTACCACATCTAGTATCAAAATCCAATTTTGAAACTAATAGCGAACATGTTTATGAAAAACATACTTGAAGTCGAGCCTTGCTCGTCTTCTCTTTCTTCATGTCTGCCTTGTCCATACGGCAGTCACGCTTCCAGTGACCCCGTTTGCCACAATTTAGGCAGACATCTTGGGATATGTCATTTGTCTTCCTAGAAAACTGTGATGATTTTGCCTTTCCCCTCTTTTAGAAGCTCTGGCTTTGCCTCATTGAGCATAGCCATCAACTCTCCAATAGTTCACTCTTGGTTCATAATGAACCTGCCCCAGCTTTCGGGTAGAGACTATAAGATCAAATCTTTGGTAGTCTCGGCCACGTAGGTAATGCCCAGCTAACCTAGTGCTCGACAGATGTACCCTCTGACATATACGAGCTAAAGAGCTTCTTATGCAATTAGTACTTCTAAGATCTATTCTATGAAGATCTTTAATTTCATCATCATGGTTCAAGGATCTAATCCTTAATTCTGACGACGGAATTAAAGAGTCATTGCAGTAAGTATAATGGATTGAGCACTAAAGTTATCATTACATGAATCTTCCAAAGATCATGTTCTACTATTTGCTCAACTCCAGGATTAGGCCCAAGAGGTTTCTCTATCAAATAGAGTAACTTCTTAGTTCCCAGGACTATCCTGAGGTATTATTCCCAATTTGAAAATTAATGTCGTTTAAAAACATTTTAACCCAGTTTATGTTTTAAACGCTAATCTTTCATTTATCTTGATTGCTATAGTCCAACTATCCAATCAACGATTTCGGGTACTATTTAATATAATGATTACTATAGTCTAACTATATAATCAACTATAATTTAATTATTTAAATTCAAATATATTGATTACTATAATCCAATTATATAATCAACTATGATTTGAAGTAGTTTGAATACAGTCCAACTGTTTATTTAAAACAACGATTAAATATTAATAAATGACCAAAAATTGAAATGAGCGCGTATTTGGCAAGTATCTAAACGAAATTGTAAATTTAGTACTTGCCTCCCACTATTTTTCGGCAAGCCTCTAATCCTCTGTTGAGTACTCGGGAAACCTAGTTTCCTAGTGGGCTAGGATCCCGTTAAATAACACACAACCTTGACTTTGGCCAACAAGCTGTATGCTATTTAACTAGGTAGATCTCTAAGATCAATTGGATCTCATCCAATTCCTAGATCCAGTAGGTGGACATCCAAATCCGAAACATATATACAATATATATGCCAATATATATTCCTAACCTTTTTCCTCTGAATCAACTAAGCTTTGGCTTTAGCACAACAAACTTAATGATTCCAGTTAAGCGTGACTCATTGACCTTGGAAAGCTTAGTAATCGATGTCGATGGACAAGAAGTGATCTTGACTTTGGCCAACAAATCACAACTTGGACAAGACACCGATATGGAACAAAGCCTTCATGATTCAAACACATCCGCGAAGGACAAAGGTCTTGACTTTGGCCAACAAACCAGTGTCAATCTTGGATCTTGAGAATAAATCATTCAATGGAAGGAAAAACGCTTAATATGTGTTGAAGGTTTTTCGCGTAATTGGCAACCAATTAATTATCTTTGTTAAGGTCTCATCATACACCCTAAACATGCATTCTAAAAACATAATAAGACACGTAAATAATTAATAATGATATGCAGATGTATATTAAAACAACTTGTTCCTAGAACAAATCTCTCCATTTCCTTTCTCCCGATAGCACAAATCTTATTTCTACCCAATTACATAACACTTCTAAAGAAACCTCATTTACATTGAGGGGAATATGTGAGAAGAGAAATACAAAGAATCAAAAGGTAATAGGCTGGACATGCATGTCCAATTTAATAAATTCTAAATTTATTACAACAATTTCCAAAATTGCCCTCACCCATCTAATATCCATCTGATATACATTATTCATACATCACATCCATGTATTCACACAAAGCATGTATCAATCAATCTAATCCAATTAATTAATCTGAAATTAATGACCATCCAATGTTCAAACAACGATTTGATTTGTGCGAGTCAAACTCGTTTTAAGAATAAGTACTCAAAGTACGAATTCTCGAATTATATCAAACTAAAACATTAAATCCAATTTAATTTGTATTCAATACTAATTCTTTATTTAATTCCAAATTAAATAATTACATTTTATTAATGAACATTTGCGACTTAGATTCTAAATCTAATCTAAACGGGTCTCAAAGCCCAATTAACATTCAATGTCAATTTATTAAAGTCCAATGAGCTTTCAATTAATTTATAAGGCATGGACTTTGGCAACCAAAGCCAAAAGGAATCACCCTTTTGCCAAAAATCAATTTAGGCTCATTAGGCCCAATTAAAATTTTAAAGGTCCATTATATTATATTTGGACTTTATGGATATGGTTTTGGGCCCAATTGGATCCAACCAATTAACCTAAATCAAACTTGGCACAACCAAGCCCATTAAGCCCAAATACAACTTTATAAGCCCAATTCCAAATTTAGCACAACCAATTTAATTACAATATTCCAAATATCACAATTAAATTAATCTAAAGTGTATAGCCATAATTAATTAGTCAAATTAACATTTCCAAAATACCAATTTACTTAATTAATCATGCTAATCATCATCAACACATCCAACATTATTGAATCAAAAAATCAATTCATCTCATGTTTATTGTTGTGATATTTTTATATCGTACCGCAAGTGTACGGTGTCAAGTTTTAGTATAAAGAGTTTAGAGTGTCGAACCCACAGTGATTGCGTTAACTCGTACTAAGTACTACAATTGATAATCCTAACTTTATTTAGACAATATTTAACAAAGATTTAATTATATAAATAAAATATAAAAATAATAAAATAGGAGGAACTAATACGATAGAGATTCTGGATCATGATTTCACCTAGCTGTCACCTATGTATTTGTCATGCCAATTAATCCTTGTTCAGTTATATTGTTTATAAGTCAAGACTCCTAAAATATTCACTCCCTCTCTCGAGTGCCGAGTGAAATATCATCAACTATAGACTTCGATATCTCTATAAAAATCCAATAGTTAACAACTCATTACGCTTTGTGATTCTATGTTAACGACTTCAAAGGACTACAGATTCTCTCGAACTCTATAAAATCCTAGGTTATATTCTCTAGATCTATTCAAAATCCCCTCTCTCGAGTGATAGATTCTAAACATTTATCATCTTATTGTGCCAGCAAACATAAAGCATTAAACTCAAAAAGAATAAATAAATCAATAAAACTTCATAACAAAATTGATAAACACAATACAAGGTTCAAGCATAGATTACATCATTCTCCAGAATTAATGAGTTAGTTCATGACAATAAAATAAAACAATGAATAATAAGTCATGAATCTAATGAAAATCATTAGAGTTCTAAGAACGAAATAAAAAGATAAAACCCGAATTGAATCTCTTCCTCCTCGGACGTCACCGCATTTGTCTCCTCTCGTCGCCCTTCAATCCTCTCCTTGGATCTCTAAAAATATTTATTTCTGTGTTTTGTGCAGTGTATTAGCCTCCCTTTGAGTGTTGGATGAACTATTATATTTATAGTGGAGGTAGGGAGTCATTGGGTGTCATTATGGATCTTACAAACCCTAAAATTAAATCCTGGAACTCGTGTTTTCTCCTGGATCGGTGCAGCTTGTAAGTGGGCCCCTGGGCGCTGAATCCCCGGGACAATGTATGGCACTTGTAGAGATTTGAGGCGCCATGGCGCCTTTGATTCATTGAGTAAGTGGCGCCATGACGCCTTAATATTGCTTGTGGGTGGCGCCATGGCGCCGCATTTATTTTAATTGGCAAGCTTGGCGCCATGGCGCCTTACAGTTTCTTTCAATTGGCGCCATGGTGCCTCAGATATTGGTTTTGGAGGCGCTATGGCGCCTTGATCTCGGCCTTTTGGCTGGGTTAGGCGCTGGCGCGCCTGGTGATTTGCTTTGCTTCCGATGCTTCCTAAAGTTCCCAAAACACGTGTAATTATTCCCAGATCCATGTATTAATGCTCCTACAATTAAAACACAAAATAAACTATAAATGACATTTAAATATCTCGAAATATAACAAAACAATAAGCTAAAATACCGTAATAAGTGGGTATAAACTACACTTATCACTTATTAGTCACGATATTTTAGGGTTTTTGTCCAATTTCGATTTCAATCCAATTAAATTCTAAATCAACAATTCTCAAGTCTTTCAACTCATCCAATGATCAAAAAACAAAAATTACCATGACATTATGGCTTATTAACTTTCGGCCAAGCCTACTAATTGGGGAAAAATTGATCCAATTCAATTTTAATCAAATTGATCATGCATAACACTATGTTATCATCATTCAAGCATACTCAATCAATCAATTTCATCAAATCATGCTCAAATCAATTTTACCCAAATTTTACCCTAAATCAATTTCATGCTTAATCAAGGCTCTTGATACCAATGTTGGGTTTCTACTATAGTCCCAAGATCATTCAACCAATGAAATCAATGTGAATACAATAAAGAAGTATGGCAGAATCATACTTACAATGAATAGATTTGCGATACGTTGAACACAAAAATTTCTTCAAGCTTTTCCTTGAAGCTCTCAGCAATGGCCTCCATTTTGTGCTCCATGATTTTCGGTCAAGCTCCAAGCTTGGGAATGGATTCCATGCTCAAGGGTTTGTTTCCCTATCACCTTTGGATGACTCTTTTAGTGTGCTAGCACTTGGAAAAATTTGCCACAAATTCTTCCTTAAGCTTCTTCATGCTCTTGGCATTGAGAAAAATTTGAGAGACAAAAATTTGGCCCTTGGCCGAATGTAGAAGGAGAGAAGAGAGAAGTGATGAGTTGGTTGTTTTTTTGTGTTTGATTTCAAAAATCAAATACATAATTCATTTTCCAAAAATTGTACAAGGCATTTAAGCCTTCCAACTACCACCATCAATCATAAGTGACAACCATCACATCACTCAAAGTGATGTGACTTATATCACAAGAATGACTAATGATGTGACGGGTGATGTGACTT
The DNA here is from genome assembly GCA_019454045.1 of Zanthoxylum bungeanum. Classification (NCBI taxonomy): domain Eukaryota; kingdom Viridiplantae; phylum Streptophyta; class Magnoliopsida; order Sapindales; family Rutaceae; genus Zanthoxylum; species Zanthoxylum bungeanum. The sequence continues at coordinate 20,989 of SKCR01038963.1, read as the reverse complement.
GTGGGCCCCACTTGATTCGAAATACGAGTGGGCCCGCAAACACTCCCGGGCTCGGGTTCGCTAATTCCGAATTAACGAATTTTCCGTTGCGACGTAATTAAATCAAATTTAATTAAATAATTATGCCTAGAAAAATTACTATTCACGTCGCTAGCAAATTAATTCTAAATTAACTCGTTCGCCCGAATTAAAATCCAATTTTAATTCCGTGTCGAAATCTAATTTCATTTAATATATCGAATATATTAATTTATCGATTAATTCCAAATTAATCGTTCTCCCTCTTTAAATAATATTTTATCTCAGATAAAATATCTCCGTAATTAATCCCAGATTAATTTTCTCTCTCTTCTAATTAATCCCAGATTAATTATGTTCGAGTCATACATCATCGGTGAATCTTCGGGAAGCGACCCATGAGATCCCCGGATATGTTGGCAGTAAATCTGGTCGTCGGACTATCCGAACACGTATGTACCTAGGGGTGAGCAAAATCGGTTTCGGTTCCGGTTCCGCATGGAACCGGAACCTACCCGGAAAAATTCGGTTCCGCACTAAGTGGAACCGGAACCTACCCAATTAAACAGGGTACCCTATTATTCGGTTCCAATCTGGTTCCGGTCCGGTTCCGAATTACCCTATTTTAAAATATTTTAATGAAAATTACATTCCAATACGAGTCCGTAGGAAAAAACGGGGACTCGTATTGCAAAAAGATAAAGATATACAGCTGAAATTAGTTAGTTGTGTGTGATTAAGATGCCCTGATTCATTGAATTAATGATTAATTCATCTGTTTTTACATCATTGAAGTAGCCATATCATTATCTCTTTAGGATAAGAGTCATCATGATAGAGGCAACAACTATGTAAACTATAATTAGAAAAAAATTATAATTTTTACTTTGAAATTGTTGTTGTTACTGGCCAAAGTATAACTGCTAATACAATCATGTTATGTTTTTACCACACTTGTTTCGTATTAAATACTGGATGAAAAATGCTAAGGAAATTAATGGAGGTTAAAACGAAACAAAATTATCAACAATTACGTTTTGATGGTAAATAAAAAAAATAAAAAAGACTAAAACTATGTTAGTTGTACAGAAGGTTCATTTGCTCAAAAGCAGTGAACATAAAGCTTGCTTTGATTGGTACAAGAGGCTAGTTGTTGCTGCGGAAACAGCTAGTGCTCTAGCATTCTTGCAGATGAAAACAAATTGCAGTAACATTGTTTGTGTGGCCTTCTAAGATTTGTACACAAGTTTTGATTTCATAATCCTAAACCGGTTCCATGGTTCGGTCCGGTTCCGATCATTTTGGAACCGGAACCTACCCGGATAAAATCGGTTCCTTCATTTTTGGAACCGGAACCTACCCGATTACAACCGGTTCCGGTTCCAAATCCGGAAAATCGGTCCGGTTCCAACCGGTTCCGGGTAGACCCGGAACCTTTGCTCACCCCTATATGTACATAGTATTACGTTTTTACCGATTTACAAGACATGGTTGGCTTCTAGCAAAGCACCGTGACTACCCAATTCTCCAGAAATATTCTTAAAGGAATATGTAATCTATATCAGGCGTAGTATACATCGTATTGCGTATTGCGTTCCAGTATCGGATGTCACGTGCTAGGCCTGGGGCTGAAATTGTGTATGTCTCGTACGAAGCACATGTCGGATCTCTGGTAACTAGTCTCTATAATCGGATTATCATGACTTAGTCATGATTATCCCGATGACTGCAGTACATAAGAGTACTAGTTCTGTATCTTACGTGACCATCATCTCCACTATGACTGGAATGATACTTACATCTTGACATCACACCCAATACACTACGATTCTCAATATACCCAGAAGAGGCGTACACAGAACCGGTTAAAGCCCTGTATGACCAAAACCAAAGTATATTGATTGTTGCAAGTATTAGCGGTGCAAGTCTCTTGTTAAGACCAAATACACCTACCCTGATTCGGACTTCCATAGACACATAGTCATACTACCAATGGAATTCCGAGGGGTCTATCCAGAGCGAAGCTGTTTCCGTACCATCGGTAAACACAACCTCCTATTACACTTGCATGATTATCCAATACCCAAATATATGAGAACTATGCCGTTATGCTCCCACAACGCGCACAAGTGCAATACTGGTCTATTCCGCATTATCCCGGCAATCTAATTACAAATGATAAAAGAGCAATTTCCTTTGTCACATAGTTAATTTGTACAACAACACCATGTTCTGTACAAATAATGATGCTATGGGTCATAATTGTCCAACAGTGGCCTGCAATACATAAATGAGCACGTACACTAGGCCAAGAGTTGGACACGATGACATAAAAAGCATCAAAATTCTATTAGACTCAGACTTGAGAGCCAAAATTGCCAACTTCGGATTAGCAAAATCTGGCTACAATTCCATAACAATGCACGTCGTTATATACATGTCATGTCTCTGAGAAAATATAATCAACAAAGGCTCCCAAGGTCGCATGTCAGAATCTTATTGGGCTTTTGGGTATCATGACTAAGAACTGGTTCAATTCATGAGCCCATCACGTTCTTAAAACCAAAAAGATTGTTCAAAATGGAAGATTCTCAGAACAAATAATCAAATCCATATGGATGTGGCTTTATTTATGTAACATCAATTTGAGAACACTTTATAAACTTTCTTACACTGCATTAATAGCTCTCATTCATTTTCAACTATGTGTAGACAGACAAAGTCTGTTTTGGGATTTGTGTGGTCCTATATATATTTTATAACACTCGCATAAGTTAATGATTTTTAACCTAGCAGTGCCTCCCACTACTTTACGTAATACCGTAATCCCCCACGGAAACGAGAATTCAATAATTAAATTGAATTCCATAATGGGAAGTGGACCCTATGAATATATTTCGACTCACAGCTTTGGCACGTTCTCGCCAACGTATATTCATTAGGTAGACAACTCATTGTCAATCACACTCACTGTGACTCATGGGTTTGGTCCTGATCATTTCTCGTTATGACAGCTTTGGCACGTTCACAAGGAGGCGTATCAAGGTTAAACTTGTCAATGACAAACTCAAGCTACCGATGTAGTCCTGACAGCTTTGGCACGTTCATGATTTCCACTTTCACTTGAATTTGTCTCTTATCATATAAGTTCTACCGGTGTAAATGAACTACCTTCAACCATAACTGCACAGCTTTGGCACGTTACAGCCATAGCATCATGAAAATATTTACATCCGTATTGACAAGGCGGACGAAGAAACAAGTATTCCTAATACTAGTCAATTTCTTAAAACCTTATTGAAATCATGGATTTTCAAACAAAAGATGCTTTTACTTTATTTAATCAAATTAAATAAACACATGCATGTATTAAGTAATGATTAAACTAAACATTGAATTTTAAAGGGCTAATCATATTGGGTGTCCAGGATCAGACTCGCTCTGATACCATTTTTGTTGGGGTCAAATCAGGGAGGCGCAGCGGAAGGACCGTTGTTCGGGCGAAATCGTAGTTTAAAATTTTTAAACTTACGAATAAATTATTTAATATCCAATATTAATAATTCATTCATATTTCACCTAAACGTATTTATTCGATATCATATAACGATATAAATAATATGAAAACATCGCGAAACTTTTACGAAAACGTTTTTCCGTAAAATATCATAAAACGCGTTTCCGATCGAACCGACTGACCAATGCTCATGGGGACGGCCCAGGTCAGCCCCCAAAATATTTGGACAGTTCGTGGGCTCCCCGAACAGTGCCCAGTTCACTGTTTGGGCAGCCGTTACCTGGTAACGCAGTTTTTCGCCGTTTTCGCATATTTTCACTCCGAAATAATTTCTTATAAATATTTTTCTTGGGAAATTAAAATAAACTAATTTATTATAATTAATCAATAAATAAAAACTGAATTTTTATCTGAAAAATTAGATTTATCATTAATTGCTTTGAGACCCAAATACTTTGCAAATTAATCATTTTGGTCCTTAAATATTCAAATACATATTTAATTGATTCCAAATCAATCCCAAAATAATTTATACAATTTGAAACATAATCCAGAAACTTTCCAGAAATTCGAAACTGCCAAGTAATTTTCCAGAATTACGAAAACATCCCAGATTTTTTATTAATTGCAATTTGGCCCAATTTGTTCAAAACACATCAAGATCAAATTCAATCAATCCCAAATTTGACATACATCAAATATACATGAAATTATAACATATATATGAAAAGCCCCAAAATTTGAGTGGGTTAAAAACCCTAATTTCATAAATTACTCAAATTGGGCAATTTACATAAAATTGATACAATTCAATACTTTAATCTTCAAATTACCACACCAATTAAATCTTACCATCATGAAATTAATCAAGAACAATTTTACGCTAATTATGAATGGCTAATTAACTCTAGAATGACAACTTTAATTTCTAATTAATCAATTAAGCATAATTACACCTAATTAGCTTAATTAATTAAACATACATGCTAAACAACTTCAAACAAGATTCCAATCACAATAATTCACATAATTAAAGATTAGAGAAAATTCTAAACTACACAAATTGAAGTATAAGAATGAAGAAACAATTTCTTAATTGAAGAAAATTGGAACACTCCAAGTTAGAAGCTTTTCCTTTAGGTTCTTCAATTTTTCTCTCAATCTTTCCTTAGTAAATATTTTAGAAACCTTGTATTCTCTTTGAAAAATGAAACAAAAATTACTTATATACATTTCCTTGCCATTGCCGAGAGATGCCAAAAAGAAAACATAAACTTTGCATTTTTTTTGTTTTATTTTCATTGGTCAATGTTACTTGTTACACTTTGTAACAATTACTTCAAAAGCAAATAACAAGTGAACCAATGAGAATTTGCCATTTCCTAATAATTAAAATAATGAAACAAGTGTTACCACTAATTCCATGCCATTTAAAAATTAAATCATTACTTAAGATATTTATTTTATTAATTTAATTATTTAACAATTAAATAATAAATATAAATATCTTAAATATATGTATTATATTTACATTAAATATCACAAATACATATATTAATGATATATACCAAATATCACAATTTGATATTTTATTAATGTGTATTTAATAAAATCAAGTATTAAATACAAATACACATTAATTCGGAAATGACCGTTAGGTCCCGATTGCATGTATTTTTCATTTAACCGTTAAACGAGTTATAAATAATCAGTATTATTCATAACAGTTGCCCTAGTGCTCTACGAGTATATTTCATTAGTGAGACTCTCTAGATTCAGACATATCCGTCACAAAATCCAATTTCGTGTCCATAATTCACACACCCGTCAATTATGACGACCACAGATAAACTCGTTGAATCATACAAGTCGAGGTCACTGCATACGTATAATCCATCTGTCACAGGTATCCGGATTATTCCAGAGATATAAATATAAACGTCAAATCTCTATAGGAATAATCTCGTCGACGTATATATTAGCAATCTCTAAATAACATTCGTAACTCACTTCCGAACTGTACTATGGCCATAGATTTAACAGATTGCTAATCCCATAGAGACTACCTATGCTATGTACACAGAACTAACAGATCTTTTTTTGATACACACAAGATATCATGAGTATGAGTCCACACCCAACGAACATGCGGAGGTCTGATCTAAATAGATCGGTGACGTGACTGTCATCTAAGTGTGGAGGATAACTCATATATCCACAGTGGTATCTCAAGTCAAAGAATCAATATGCTACTCAACCCGAGAAGATTCATATTGACGTTGGTGTACCATCTATTAGGAAATCTTCGGTGAGTCGTTTAATGTTTATCAAATAAATACATACACGTCTATACGAGTATTCTAAGACTCATGGTTCATTGGGATAAACCATCAGACCAAGTTCGATATACGACATGTACTGGTCTCAGCGGATTTTACTAACCGACCCATGTCAATAAATCTTGATCAGGAACTTAATTTAAGGATATACAACTTATAATGACACTTCCCAATGTCAATTACAAGCTATGTTGTAACTGCGCACTACGTTGTAAATCATGGAGTCTTTGTCCAATATATATGCATGTCACTAAACCAGATTTAGTTTCAATCTAATCAATCTAATTGAAATTAGATCGAATATGTATATAAAATACAAGAGGTGCTACCATTTAAATTAGTAATATCAAGGAAAAAAGTATTGTTTGTATTCATGAATCGTATATAAATATGATCCGGATTGGCGCTCTGAGTATCAACCCAAACAGTCACGTAATAAAGTAATTAATGGATCACCTGATGCAGAATAAGAAGATCGAGATAGACCAGTGCGAGATAGGCTAGTGCGAGATGGGCCAGTGCCATCAGAGCCTATTGGAGGATAATCAGTGCCATCGGGGCCTACTGGAGGATCAAGATCAACAAAATCAACATGTGACGGCTGGTTCTGCGTAGCACGACGACCTACCAAACAGATAAATAAAAAAATAAATACTTGAATTATTAACAATTTTTGTCAAGAAAAAATATATTTCATATTTCAATACTTGTCATGAAAACATCGTCTACTTATGTATATTAGAGGGTCATCCGTCGAAAAATCTCTGGTTAATGACAGATGGATGCTCAAAGAAGGCCATTTCGTCATCCAAATTCAGTTGGAAGTACTGCATGAGTCGGGTGATGAACATGCCATGGGGAATGTCCGTCCTACTATGGGCATAAACTTGAAACCAATGCTTTATAATAAGGGCTCTTATATCCACCCTATGGCCCTGCAGGGAAAAATAAATTTTTAGTATTTGACAATAATACAATACAAAATATAAAATTAATTAAAATATACAATATTTTTTTACCAGAAGTATGTAGTTTAGTAATACAATGTCTAAAATGTTGACCTCGTCCGCGTGGCTCTTATATCCACCCTATGGCCCTGCAGGGAAAAATAAATTTTTAGTATTTGACAATAATACAATACAAAATATAAAAATAAATTAAAATATACAATATTTTTTTACCAGAAGTATGTAGTTTAGTATACAATGTCTAAAATGTTGACCTCGTCCGCGTGCCGATACACGGTAAAATCTATTTAAATAAATAAATAAATATAGTATTGGTGCTCGGAGTGCCAATCCGGATCGTATTTATGTCTGATTCATGAATACGAGCAATTTCATTTTCTATAATATTACTTACTTAATGGTAGCACCTCTTGTCTTTTATACACATATTCTATCTAATTACTATTAGATTGAAACTAAATCTGGTTTAGTGATACGTGTATATTAGATAAAGACCATATGATTTACAATGTAGTGCGCAGTTACAACTTAGTTTGTAATTGACATTGGGAAGCGCACTATAAGATGTATATCCTTAAATAAAGTTCATGGTCAAGATTTACTAACACGGGTCGGTTAGTAAAATCCGCTGAGACCAGTACATGTCGTATATCGTGACTTGGTCTGATGGTTTATCCCAATGAATCATGAGTACGGGAGACTCGTATAGACATGTATGTATTTATTTGATAAACACTGAACGACTCACTGAAAATTTCCTAATATATGGTACACCAATGTCAATAGGAATCTTCTCGAGTTGAGTAAGCATAGTGGTCATTCGACTTGAGATAACACTGTGGATATATGAGTTATCCTCCACACTTAGATGACAGTCACGTCACCGATCTATTAATGATCAGACCTCCGCCTGTTCGTTGGGTGTGAACTGATGCTCATGTTATCCTGTGCGTATCAAGATAGGATCCGTCAGTCATGTGTACAGGGCATATGTATCCTCACGTGTTTACGATCTACTAAATCCATGGCCGTAGTATAACTTTGGAAATCAGTTCCGAGTATTATTTAGAGATCGTAAATTCAAAATTGACTATATTATACCGAAAGGATTTGACGTTTTTATCTATATCCCAGGTATAATATGGATAGCCTGTTGTAGGCATTGCATTTCCGCATGTGAAACCCGATGATGAGTCTCAGTTGGAGGCACTACCTTTTTAGCTAAGGATATTGCGGGAAACGGAGGTCGGAAGGGGAAATTCGAAATAAGTACGTCATCAAGTTCATCTCACAAGTTCACTGTCATCGTTAGTGCTGCGTTCGTTACTTCGTTCGAACGTCAGGCAGATTGCGGACGTTCGTGTAGCGTTCGAATTGGCGTTCGAACGGCGTCGGTGTTTCTGGTTTTGCTGCTAGCCTCTCACCCCAGCCCAATTAGCTCCCCAAAGCCCATAAAACACATCCCAATTTAATTAAATTAACATTAAATATAAATAAAATATCTAAACCATTTACCAATTAAATAAAACACAAAATATAATCATACCTAATGAAGATAAATCAAATATATTAACTTCCTAACTAAACAAATCACATACTAAATTAAAAAGATGTCATGCCTAATTAAAATCAATCATAACAAATTAAAAATATTGACTTCCTATTCTAGCTAAGATTTGTCCCCCCTCAATCTTTGACTTTCCTTGCTCAACACCGAATCAAATCCTCATTTTAATGCCAAAATCCCTTCCTTGTGAGACAAGGTGAAGCCCTAACCCTTCTCTATATAAACAACCCCTAACCAAAGCCATCCTCTCCTTCAGACAATATCATTCACGGTAATAGCATAAAGAAGTAAAAACAATTTCTCTCCTACACCTCCTTCAATAACCGAAGCACACATATTTCTCAAATCACGCCTAAGACACTCCTCCAAGCCTTCTCTTGCACGCCCAAGAGACCTCCAAACTCTCTCATTGCCGCATCTAGCCCCTTCACAGTCCTTAAATCCACGCCAAAACAGCATCCACACATCACCAAAAAAATTCCCCCTAAAACAGCAGCCCATTTACTTCTCAGAATTGCCGCACAATACCCTCTCCAAACAGTTCAATCCGTAGCCCACTTACACAAACCGAAACTGACCCAAACCAGTCCCTGAATCACGCCCAAACAGCAGTAATTTAACCCTTAAAACAGCAGCAAAATACACTTAAAACATTCCCTAAAAACCTTAAAGTAATAACATAAAAAACTGCATTCATAATCCTTAAAATAATCACACAAGACTGCGCTAAAAACCCACAAAAAACTTGGAACAGTTCGTTGAAACGTCAAAACAGGTGGCCTGAGCAGTGAGTAGCAAAACAGAGGCCGAACAGGAGTAGAACGGAGTTCAAACCGCAAGCAAAACAGCAAAGCAGTGAGCTAGGACGCTAAACCAGTGAACCGGAGAAGTTGAGGAGCTTTACCCTTCCGACGTCCGTGAAACGCAAGCCTGAAAGTTGGCAAAAAGGTTAGACCTGAGGGTATCTTTCACACTCATTTTTTTGTACTATTTATTAAATATTGCTTGCGTGATTGTCATGTTGAAATGCATGTTGTGGCCCTTGAGTAGATAAATATGCATGAATTATGAGATGTTGTATGTTGTGGCTGTGAAATAAAATGAGAGATGTGTCAACTCTCGCGGATATCGGATGGAAACCCGGACATAAATTTCATAGTCGATTCCGAATGGACGGTAATATGATCTGTACTCGGGACACAACTCCACGTACCGCTTGAGTAAACATCGCCCTCTTTTGTTTTGTGTTGCTTTGGTTTATTTATTTTTCGTCACTTGAATTCTACATGTTGCTTATTTATGCATGGTTCAATCAAGCGCAAGGGCTTAGTAAGTGGAATGAAAGATCCCATATGGGGAGGGGTTAAAGCCCTTTACCACGATGCTTTGCCGCGCCGGTTGATGTGTGTTCGGTTGAATGCAAGACACGTTCAATCGGACATATTAAGTTTGATATGATTGTCTTTATTTTTGTATTATGATGCGATCGAGCGCATGGGCTTAGTGAGTTAGTCCAAAGGTCCTCTATTTGAGAGACGAAGAGCCTAAAAGGCCACCTTTGTGACACTACTTCGTCGCGCCGGACGAAGTGTGTTTGGGTTGAATGTACGTTCAATCGGGCATACGAAGTCCTACCCTTTTATTGTCTTTATTTCATGTATTGTGATGTGACGCGCATGGGCTTAGTATGTTGGTCTAAAGGTCCTCTCTTTGAGAGACCAAGAGCCCCAAAAGGCCACCTTTACGGCAGTACTTCGCCGCGCCCCTTTATTTTGTTGTTTATGTATTGCGTCCCATTTCATGCATCAGGTCTGTTCCCGTTCGAACGCGTTTACGAACGCAACTCGAACGTGCATGCATTTTGCCTTATCATGCATCAGGTCTCATTTATGTTCGAACGCGTTCACAAACGCCATACGAACGTGAGCATTCTGTTTCATTTCCGTTCGAACGCGTTTACGAACGCTACTCGAACGAGAACCTTCTGTTTACCGTTCGAACGCGTCTACGAACGCTGCACGAACGCCCACGGTAAACAGATTCTCTTGCATCACATTACGACATGTCTATCTTAGCACATAGTTCCCCTTTTTTACGTTATGCACTTGTATTACCTCTCTAGTTGTCTATTTCTGTTATGCGCTTAAATATCTTTTCTTAATATGCATGCTAGTAAGAATGCTATTTGTTTGCGCTTCTGTGTCCACCAATGCGTTCATTAACTTGTACGCTTGCCGTATGATAAACCTTATGTATGCAAATTGAGACATAGATTACATGAAAATAGGCTGTATGCAAATTCGAATATGTGTTACATATAAATTTAGATGAACTTGTTGATGTATGTATGTGGATTAGAAGCATGATATTCTTAGAAATAAGTATTACTTAAGCCTGATTAAATTATCATATAAATCCTTTCATTACAAATGGCATAAGTAAGGGACCATTCCGAACCCAACGGTTTGAGGTCCTCCCTTGCGAGGGGTGAGTGCAGCCTTAAATCTCATTTTCCCGGCTCACACCGGGTGGCGACTCCATTATTCTCCGGTTTAGTCCCCCGTGGCTACTCCGTACTCCCGACCGGGCCGCGAGCCCGGGACAGCATGCGTCGCCCAGTTTCTGTGTTCCCACACCTGTGATTGAGGGATTATATATATGCAATGACCTCGACTTGCATAATTTAGCGAGATTATATGTGGTCGTCATAATTAATGAGTGGGTGGATTATGTACATGAAATTGGATTTCGTGACAAATAAACCTTAACTTAGAGAGTCTCACAATATGAAGTGTACTCGTTGAGCACTTGGGCAATGCGTTAAGAATAATACAGATTATTCATAAAACTTCATCGGATTAAATGAGTTAATTCGAATCGTTTAATCGGTTAAACGAAAACACATGCATATAGGCATTTTTGGTCAATCGTAATTATCGTGTATTTGTATTTGATACATAATTTGATTAGATACACATTAATTAATTGTCAAATGAGATTTGACACATGCCATTAATATATGTATTTGTTATTTAATGAAAATAAAATACATATATAATAATAATTATATTAATTAATTATTTAAATGTTAAATATTTGAATAATTAATTGATAAATTTTTTCATAATTGTTATGAAAAATGTTTAATTATTATTGGTGACACATGACATGATTTAATTAAACTTTAGGTGCGCAAATATGATTTTTTAACTTAAAGTTTGATTTATTTAATTGGATTAAATATGACAAATGACAATAATACCCCATAGAGTTGGTCATTGCTTCTTTAAAAGGGAAATTTTTTTCTTTTTCATTTTAAGCAATGCTTGGCCGAATGATATCTTCAAAAACCTCTCAAATTGTGACTTGATGATTCAATATGAGAAATGAAGAAAGATCAAGAAATAAAGCTAAAGAATCAGATGATTAAAGGTAATTCTAAAATCCCTAAGCTTGGAAAATTTATTTCTTGTTTCTTGATGATCTAGTGAGATCTAGAGTTTCTTTTTTTTCATAAATTTGGGGGCTTTTGTTTTTGGAGGATGGATTTGGAAGTGAAGTGCATTTGTGAAGTTGATTTGGGTGGAATTATTATAATTATTGTCAAATTTGATCATTAGATGATATGTTGCCATTCTAGAGTGTTATGACCACTCTTGTACTGCCTAGAATTGTTCTTGGGTGGTTCATGTGTGGTGACTTTGATTGATGTTTTGATTAATTGGATTAATCTTGAAAAATTGAATTTAAAGCATGAAATTTGATAATTTTTGTTGCAAAATCAGATGTGGAAAATTGGCTTATTTGTGATGAAAAATGATGTCATTTGAATGTATTGGATGTGTTTTGGGTATTGGAACAATTGTCGGAAATAAGCGAAAACGGCGAAAAACAGCGTTACCGGATGACTTTTGAGCCAACTGGGTGACAACTGCCCAAACAGTGAATTAGTCAATGTTCGGGCAGCCCATGAACTGCCCTAACACTATTGGGGCTGACCTGAGCAGTCCCCATAAGTGTTGGGTTGTCGGTTCGGTCAAAAACGTGTTTTGCGTCATTTTGCGGAAAAACGTTTTTCGTAAAAGTTTCGTGAAGTTTCTACCTTATTTATGTCGTTGTTTGATATCGAATAAATGTGTTTAGGTAAAATATGAATGAATTATTCATATTAGATATTGAATAATTTGTTCGGTAAGTTGAAAAAGTTTTAAAATTACGATTTCGTCTGAATCGCATTTCCGCTGCGCCTTTCGCCCAAAACCCCAACACACACACATATATAAGGAAATTATTTTAAATGAAATATTATATATATATATATATATATATATATATATATATATATATATATATATAATTTTAAAATTTCAGATATCCGAAGTTATTATTTCAGATTTCCAAATTATTCTCATTTAAAATGGAATATTAAGCTTCTTAAATAAGCTCATGAACATGGCAACAAGGAAGAAAAATGAAGTTTTTTTCTTGACATCCAAGCTTAATACATGGGCTTATTAACCTTTCTTTGTGTTTAGTTTCAATTTAGATCAATAAATTGATATTTGAAACTAGTGAGTATACTTTCTTGTACATGACATATGATGTTATTTCCATGTCCATGTATTCTAAATGGTAGGATTAATTAATTGTTAATTATAGTATGTTTTGCGTTAATGAAAAACAATGGTTGCTTCGTAAACAATTCTCGCATGTTAGGTCTCAATTTAGCATAACTAATCGTTAAATTGTGCTTGGTTAATGGTTAACCATTAGGCTACCATTCTAGAGTCAATCAACCACATTTGATTTTATGTAGAATCATTCTAGATTCACTCAAATTGTGAAATTCTTCAATATGATATCACTAGAATTCAAGTGTGCGTAACTTGTGTATATATATAATAGATTTGATTCAATTGTTGAATTAATTATAAATTAAAATATTTAATCATGTTAATTGATGTTTATAGTTGTTTTAGGATCCAGTTGGGACTTGGTATGCACGAGATTTGTTACCAAAGTGTTTTGGAATTGGATTTGAGTGGAAATGGTAATTATTACAATAGGGTCGGTAAAAATAGGCTTACCGGTTCATATGAACTCGCTAGTCGTTTTTAGGGGTGTTTATAGGGTTGGGTCATCCAGCGATCCGACCCGACCCAACTCGCGTGGGTTTTTAAAAATAAAAAAATTTAACCCGACCTAATTCGAAATTTTCGGGTTAGCCAGCGGGTTTGATATTAAAACCCGATCCGACCCAAACCCGATCGGATTTCACTTCCCCGTAACCCGACCCGCGACCCGACTTTCACGTGACCGGACCTGATCGGATCTCAAAAAATTCAAAAAAAAATCGCTCCGTGAACACCATAGTTGCAATTATGGTATAAAATAGCTTATTGTTTTGAGTTAAAATGGCAATCTGGTTTATAGAAACCGACAAGCTGTTATAGCTATTTTACGGCTAAACTGTTTTGATGCAAAATAGCAAATCGATTTACCGAAACCAGCAAGCCATTTCGGTAAAATTTCTATTTTTTTTTTTTTTAAAAAAAAATTCTCATCTTCCATTGCGCATACAAAAGACGATATTCGATATCAGTAAATAGGTGAAGGCAAAATACAGACTAATAAATCAATATTTGATAAAGGGTTCCCTGTCCATACCAATTTTTTAAAAGTCGATTTTGCACTACCACTTCCCAACACATATATAATACGAAGTGTTATACCTATATCTGACATGTTCAACTAACATATACAGAAAGTAAAATTATAAAACGTCTGAGATCCGAATTATTAAGTCTGTAAGGGTGTTTTAACACCTAGTGTCCTAAAATCAACTCGCTACATGGATCAAAGATGTTGCAAAATATATATATATATATATATGAAGTCTGAGTAATTAAGTCCGTAGGGGTGTCTTAACACCTAGTGCCCTAAAGCCAACTGGTTTGAGAGTCACTGACCCAAAACTCGTTACATAGATGAATGATATTGTATCTATTAGAATATGGATTCAAATGTTGATACCTAACTTATCCAACTAACGAATGTTCATACTTAATCTATCCAACTCACGAGTATAAAAAATTATCACCTTACTCATTCTTAAGGACCAACTTGTAGACCCGACATATATTTTTACCATCCATAATTCAAACCATTTTATGCTCTATTTGGTGTCGTGGTTTCATTTATGATGATGTAATAAAATTATGTTTGATTAAAATATAATTTTTAAGTATTTGATTAATGATAAAAAAATATAATTACTATTCATGTTTTCTTATAAAAGTTCAAATTTTTAGCATTTTCCCACTATCAAAATATTAGAAAACGTATTACAATTATTTTTTAATATAAAATAAAATTATATGACACTATTTATAAACTATTATTTATTCATTATATTTTTTTAATCGCAACAACAAATTGAGTCGCTCTACGGTTTTCCTATAGAGACAGGTATATTATATCTTACTTTCTTCTCACTTATTTCTTACCGGTGTTTTTTTTTTCCTTTGGAACAGTAGGAATTATTCTAATTCTAATTTTAATTTAAATATAATAATTAAAAAAAATCTCCGAGATTATAAAAATTTAAAATTAATAAAACCTAAAACCATCGTCGCTCTTCTTCTTCTTCTTCTACAGAATAGCCGCATCATCATCAATAATGGCGACGTACGATTTGACGCAGAAAATTTCACCGAATCTAGACCGGCATCTGGTGTTTCCACTACTGGAGTTTCTTCAAGAGCGGCAGATGTATCGTGACGAGCAGATTCTGAAATCAAAAATAGAGCTCTTGAACAAGACTAACATGGTGGATTACGCCATGGACATTCACAAGAGCCTCTACCGAACCGAAGATGTTCCGCAAGATATGGTGGACCGTCGTGCCGACGTTGTCGCTCGATTGAAGTCCTTGGAGGAGCGTGCGGCGCCGCTTGTCTCCTTTTTGCAGAATGCTAGTGCTTTTCAAGAGCTCAGGCCTGATAAGCTCTACAATTTGCAGATGCTTCATGACCGTTACCAGGTTTCTTTTCTTTTTCTTTTTTTTTTTTTTAATTTTTTTGCGATATATTTATGTAAATTTTCTATATTTTTAATATGAAGTTATTATTTTGTTATTTTGTGACAATCATTCTCCTGATTGTAGGCTTTAATATAAAGTTATTATTTTGTTATTATGAGGAATTCTAGAAAAGTTTCTAATCTTTTTTAATAAATATAATAGAGGGTTCGGATGAAATAAGTGATTGGACTCTGGAGATAGATTTTATATATAATTTTAATTCAAAATTATTTCTTTTTGGTTCTGCAAACCAGAATAGAATGGAGGGAAGAATAAGGATTTATTGGTTCAGCTTAATTTTCTTACTTGGCCAATTTCTAACGTATCAAGATAACCATTCGTTCCTGTATAAATAGTCATTATCTGTTCTTCGACCGTGAGAGGGGCTGATTGGGATTGTTTGAGCAACTTATGTAAGCTTTGATCCCTTGCCAATTGGTTCTGAGTAGCTTTATCGAGATCGGAAGCAAATTGTGCAAAGGCTTCTAATTCTGCGAATTAGGCCAATTCCAATTTTAATTTGTCGGCTACTTGTTTCATAGCTTTAATTTGAGCTGCGGATCCTACTCTAGAGACAGAAATACCCACATTATAATTAAGTGGTCAATTAGTTGTAATTTTCAATTAGTTCCTTCTGAGAAGAAGACATAATCCTTTTACTGTTTTGAGACTCTCAGCTCAACTTTTAATCCATGGATCATCTCAAAGAAGTTTGATATGTTACTGATAATATTGGGGGAAAAACATACTGTCAGTGTTATACATTTGGCCGTCTTTCAAGGTTCTGTTATCAATTTAGAAACCGGATATATTACTTGCGTTCATTGGGAGATGAAAATCTTGGATTTGCTTAGTTGGATGAATATTTTATCATTTTCTGATATTTTATTGTTCTTATTCTCCCACTTTACCTTTCTTGGGTAGTTTTAACTTTTGAAATGTTTGTCTTTTAATCAGATTGGCGTGGATCAGATAGAGGCACTTTATCAGTATGCCAAATTTCAGTTTGAATGCGGGAACTACTCTGGTGCTGCTGACTATCTGTACCAGTACAGGGCCTTGTGCACAAACAGTGAAAGGTGGCTGAGTGCATTATGGGGAAAATTGGCGGCTGAGATATTGCTGCAGAATTGGGATATTGCTCTTGAAGAGCTTAATCAATTAAAGGAAAAAGTTGATGATTCAAAGGTATCTTCTTGAAGCCTACACTCTTGATTTTTGCTCACACTTTTAGTGTTGTCTCATTCTAAAGTTTATCCCATTTGGTAGTAGTATATTAGTATTTATTTATTTGATTACTTCTTTTTGCAGAACTTCACATCACCTTTAAATCAGATGCAAAGTAGGATATGGCTGATGCATTGGAGTCTCTTCATCTTTTTCAATCATGATAACGGAAGAACACTAATCATTGACTTCTTCAATCAGGATAAGTATGCCATTTGGACTTATTTTCTCTTGTGCATTTGTATTTTAAGGTGAAATAGACTTTGAATAATTAAACACGGAGGATATCTTCTTTGTGCCGTTTCCCATTCTATTCTTTTTGCTTCATTGGCTTGTAGGATGATGATAATGGTGCTGAGTTTAACTTAATGAAGTTCTAACATGTTAAGACCAATTTTTTTTTAATTTTACAATCATGTGCAAACTCATGTGGTGAGGTATGATACCATTAAATCGTTTATGTTCTTTGGTGCTGTGGGTACAACCATATGATTATCTGTGTGCCAATTTTTTAGCTAATACTTGTGCGATAACATGGCTGCTGATGCTTACTAATATCATCATATGAAAATTAGGCTGGCAATTATAATTAATGTTGTATTTGCTGTTTGGTTTTTCTGTGTATCTCTGTCTAAAGATATGGGATTTCAATTTTCAGGTATCTAAATGCCATTCAAACCAACGCTCCTCATCTCTTACGTTATTTAGCCACTGCATTCATTGTCAACAAAAGGAGGAGACCTCAATTCAAAGATTTTATTAAAGTTGTTCAGCAAGAGCAAAGCTCTTACAAAGATCCCATCACGGAGTTTTTGGCATGTGTGTACATCAATTATGACTTTGATGGGGCACAAAAGAAGATGAAAGAGTGTGAAGAAGTAAGTTTTATTCGACTGTATGTGATTCTTACTGGTAGCTCCCTTGAAATCACTGGGTGATATATGCCCCATTTTTTTAATCTTTTTGTTGCGTTAATTATATTATAGTCTTACTAGGAATTTGGGAGGAATAGGGGGCAGAGGGCTTTTATACCGTGCCTTTTTTTTTTTATTTTTTTTTTTCTGTACATTTAGCATTTTGGTAGATGTGTTTGATTTCCTGTAAATGAGTTTTAAAGAGTTGGCTTGAAGCTCTGGTCCGTATTTGTCCTAACCTTTTATGTGTTATAGGTTATATTGAATGATCCATTCCTTGGCAAACGAGTTGAAGAAGGCAACTTTGCTACTGTGCCATTGAGAGATGAGTTCCTTGAAAATGCTCGGCTATTCATCTTTGAGACCTATTGTCGAATTCATCATCGTATTGATATGGCGTAAGTATTTGCTTTCTCTAATATGATATTTGGGAGTCATGCTTGGCTAGCATTTGCTTTCTAAACAAACAAAATTTATTAATTCGTTTTCTGGGGAGAGTCTTTTAGCCTGAATCACTAGATATCTTTGCTTCTGATTTCCTATCATACTGCCGATCCTTTATGGATTTCGAGGGAAAAATATGCAACAGTATTGTATGAAATTTAGATACACATACTCTTAGCGCGTTTTAGAACATTGGTCCTACCAAATATTCACTTGCCCACTACAAAGCATTTGTGGTACTAGTGGTAGCGTTGATCTCTTTTAACATCTCCGTATAATAATCTGTTTTAAACATGATTTTTTCCTAATTTGACTTGCCAATTTGCGGCAGAGTGCTAGCTGAGAAGTTGAATCTAAACTATGAGGAAGCTCAAAGATGGATTGTCAACCTTATCCGAAGCTCAAAACTTGATGCCAAGATTGATTCAAAGTCAGGAACTGTTATCATGGAACCCACCCAGCTCAATGTGTAAGATTAAAGGATACACTGAGTTAGCTAAACTTGATTACTCTGTTTTGTTCCGATTTCTAAACTTTTCTTGCTTGACCCTATAATTCTCAGGCATGAACAATTGATTGACCATACCAAAGCACTTTCAGGACGTACTTACAAGCTAGTCAGTCAACTTCTGGAGCACGCACAAACACATGCTGCACGATAAGTTTTGTCATCTCTGGAAATTGCTTCGTTTTATTAGATTCAGAATTGAGCAATTCTTCTAGTTATCAATCATTTCCTGTTTTTTCTTTTAGCAAGTCCAAATTATTTAAGAGAGTTTTATGATTACGATCTTAATGTTTGAGTGTGATTTTGTTTAATTATTCATCTATTAACATGTATATTTCTGAAAGAGGTCATTTCATGCCTA
This sequence comes from Zanthoxylum bungeanum, assembly GCA_019454045.1. Lineage (NCBI taxonomy): Eukaryota > Viridiplantae > Streptophyta > Magnoliopsida > Sapindales > Rutaceae > Zanthoxylum > Zanthoxylum bungeanum. The sequence goes on along the minus strand of SKCR01038963.1, from coordinate 2,045 downwards.
CTTAACAGCCGCAATTTAGAAGATATACCCTTCCTTAATGATAACATTATTTACTAATATAAACTGATTAAATTTATCTACCTTCATGATTGGTATCCCATTACTTTAAATTTTGATTAAAATATTATATCATATTATGCCTCGTACTAGGCACTGAGACTAATGTCAATGTTTTATATGATAGAAAGTAGATTTTTCATCATTTTATTCAGCATCATAGATTCCCCAGCAAGTGATGAGGACAAAAATAATTGAACTCCCAGAACAACTGCAGATATCTGCAGATGATTACAACATAGAAAACATCCATCTTCTTTAACGAGCTGCTCGTGCCTAATAGTACCAGTAACTATCAACCAAAGAAACAATTGCGTATAAACTCTGCATTTCCTCAATGGCGTCGAACATACAGTAAAATCCCCCATCTTTCTTCTTCTTCTTCCATACTGAGAATGGCTGATGGGCAGACATGTACGGAGAAGGCGCCGATACTTCAAACCAAAACCCTCCCTTGTTCCCCAGCAAAGTAGGTCATTGCCAACCAATTCCTCATACAATGGCAGGCACTTCCAACTTTGCTGTAAGTCTTCCAGGCTTCCAGCTATCCAGCCAACTTTGCCTAGTGGCACTCCTTTGGAACGAACAATTGTATGCATCTGATGGATCTTCTGTAATGGCTACTTCGTTGGCTTTCCTTTGGAGCTTTTCTTATTTCCTCTTCGAGATCATACTCCGATCGCTGTAGTTATAGAAAAATCAAAAATCAAAAATCAAACTAAGGGAGAATGCAAAAATGAAAACCCTTTTCTAGGTTATCTTGAGAAAAAAGATAAGAAGGTGGAGGTTGATGACGTGCATCATTAGCTTTTGATACCCACAACACAATCTTAAAATCTCACTCAGTTGTAGTCAAAGGGAAAGCAAACCTTGGTGGTGTCTGAAAGTACTGCATATGCCTCTCCAATCATTTTAAAAAGCTTGTCGCATCCTCACGAACCTCATGGGAAACAGACTGCTTCACCTACCGCTTCAACAAGTTCAAGCAAAAACAAAAATAAGGAACAAAGAAATTTCAAGACATTATCTAAACTAAATCTAGGCTTAATTGGAGCCACAAATAGCTGTTTCTATTTAATATTGTCCACGTTTTCAGGTTTCATGAAGTTGATATGCAGGTGGATTTTCAATTTTCAATTTTTGTAACTTAAGAGGCATTTTGCTATTTTTAGGTTTTCAGGGGCTTAGAAGTCCTGGGTGTTAGTTTTGGCTTAGTTATTAAATTGGTTTTCCATATGCGGTCTTCATAAGATTTCTCATCGTTGAAGTTTTGAATTTTTTTTGGAAACTTTGGAAACCCACCGCCATATCACCCTACCCGGTTGCCCCAGGTTTTTACAAGAAATATATTTCCTGGACTCGAACCCAAGACCTCTCAACGAAGTCTTAAGTCTTTTGCCGCCAAACCACACCCTTGAGGGCAAATTTTCTTTCTTTATGAGGAAATCAAATCCTCGCAGGGTTAGCTATTAAAAGGCTTCAATTTCAAAGGATTGACAAATATTGTTTATGTGATGATCCATGAAAAGATAAAAAAACATTTTGCTTCTGCCACATTCCTTCCCAGTTACATACATACACCACCAAGTTTGACACTCGTGATCTTCCAAAAATCAGGATGGCCTAATTTCTTTATCTATTCCATAACATAAAGCAGAGCAATAGTGTTACATCCAAGGAAGGATTGCAGAGGCATTTTAATGACTATTTTTTTCTCCAAAAACCAGGCAAGGGAATAACTTAGAGCAATCAATGGGGTACCTTGTGTAATAAAAGTTCACGTTGCATGGCAGCTAATGAAATTGATGATTCCCATATCTCATTTCCATACCTACATAGTTGAAATTAGATAAATTAGCGGAGTTACATCCTGAAAGAAAACGAACCATGTACAGAGCCTCTGCTTTCATTTCAAGTAACTTTTCTGACCATGAACTAATAGACAAGGCCTCTGTTAATTCTTTCTAAAGCACTAGATGCTGCTTCTG